>CM040119.1:352025645-352311163 GCA_022559845.1 Amorphophallus konjac | reverse complement strand
CTTGCTGGTGTGGACGTTCGTCTGACTGGGATCGTGGGGATGGAATGTCTTCCCCGGGGGCATTTATTATTGTGTGCTGTTGACTTACTCCTCCGCGTATGTGAGCGAGTGGCTATGTAAATATGTATACATATATGGGTATATATATATATATATATATATATATATATATATATATATATATATATATATTTATTCTCTTTTTGCTTCCCCCCCCTTTATTTCTTCTTTTATTTTCTCCTTTTATTTCCCTCCTTTCTCTTCCTCTTTTTTTTATCCCCCTTTGTATCTCCTTCTATTTTTCCGTCATTCCTTCTTCTTCTTTTTCTTCTTTTTTTTGTATTTTCTCCCCCTTTTTTATTTCTTTTATTTTCCCCCTCTCTTTTTTTCTTTTGTTTCCCCTCCTTTTTTTCTTTTCTCTTTTTTATTCTCTCCCTTTTTTTGCCATATATATATGGGGCGGTGGCGGTTCATTCGAACCACCCCCGTTCGAATCCCCCTCCCTTCCCTCTTCTCTCCCTTCAACCGGCGACCGTTCGCCCCCCCCCCCCCCCTCTCTCCATCCTCTTCGTCTTTCCCGTCACCGAGCACCACCGCCTCCGGTCACCGTCGTCGCCGTCGTCGTTAGCGCGGTGAGGGCACCGCCGTGAGGGCCGCCCCCCCCGTCTCTCTTCTCTTCTCTTCTCTCCCTTCTTCTCTTCTCCCTCCTTCTCCCGTTCTCTTCTTCTTTCTCTTTTCTCCACAGTGGACGGCGGCCGGAGGCCGTCGCCCCCTTCATCTCCATCTCTCTTTCTCCTCCCTCTCCCTCTTGTTCTCTTCTTCCCCCCCTTTCTTCTCCGTCTCCGGCGCCATGGGTGGCCGGAGGTGATGTTGGGAGCGGGCGTGCCGGGGAGCACGGTTTAGGGCGCGTCGGGGGAGACCCCTGTGGGCGTGTCGGAGAGGGTGGCTCTGTAGTGTGCCGGGCAGGGAGAGCGAGGGTGTGACGGGGGGCGGTGAGCCCGAGTGTGCCGGCGAGGACGGCACCAAGTGTGCCGGTGAGCGGCTCGCGCGGACCGTGCCGGGGAAGGGCTCCCTGCGGGCGTGCCGGCGAAGCGATGCAGTGGAGGTGTACCGGGGAAGTCCCTACAGGGCGCACCGGGAGAGCGATGGTAGGAGGTGTACCGGGGAAACCCCTTTGGGGGCGTGCCGGTGAGGCCGCCTGTGGAGCGTGCCGGTGAAGGGGCCGCTTCAGGGTGTGCCGGTGAAGCAGGCGAGGAGCGCGCCGGTGAAGGCCTGCGCGCAATGTGCCGGGGAAGGCCTCGACTAGGACTGTGCCGGGGAAGGCGCCGAGGGCGTGCCGGTGAAGGCCTGCGCGCAGTGTGCCGGGGAAGGCCTCCCCTGGGCGTGCCGGCAAAGCGTTGGAGGGACGTGCCGGTGAAGGCCTCTAGGGCGTACCGGTGAGGGCAACTGCAGGGTGTGCCGGGGAAGGGCACTGGGCAGTGTACCGGTGAGGGTCTCCAGGGAGAGTTTTTAGCTAAGGAAGAGGACTCCTTCGACCGGCGACTTCTGGTGTTGCCTCTCGGGGCCCACCATGCTTTGTTGGGGCCGTCACTCCTTGTGGACGCGCACCCGTGTTTTCCCTTACGCCTCTGGCCTAGGGGAAACTCTGCCGAAATTTCGTCAGAAATTGGCAATATTTTGTTCATTTGACTTGTAGCAAAGCCCTCCTTTTACAGTCTTTCACTTCCTTTTGCATGTGGCTTATTCTGATCTTCTGTTTATGTATCTTTGCAGATAAATGGCTGCCCCAAGTGGTTCCTCTGCTCCTGCTGCTGCTATCGGTGCTGACCTTATCCCACGGGGTCCGGTGCCAGCAGTTACCTGGTTAAATGTAGAGGACTTGGATCGGGAGCATGCAGAAATAGCCGCTTTGGCAGAGTCATCTGAGTCTAACGGGGAGACCATGGATTTCCAGAGGCTTGCCAGAGTTGACAACGGCTTCACATTTGACTGGGTCACCGGGGAGTACAGGAAGGACTTCCCGAAGGATAGGCACCTCATTCGATTTCAGAAGCATTTGCGCTCTCGAGAGGGGCGAGATTATCGCGTCATAAAGGCGGCCGAGCGGGCGATCCTGCATGCCCGAGACAGTCTGCTGTACAGCGTCCCCAGGAGCATTCCGATGTATCTGGTGGGAGAAGCCCGGGAATGGAAGCCGGTCCTGGGGATCGAAGGGGTGCTGCCGGCTGAAGATAAATTGGTGCGAGCCCCTCAGTTCACGCCAGCAAGGTGGGACATGTCTGCGGGGAAGGTGCATGGCGAGTCGCCCCGATTTGGTTTATTCTTGGCTCCCCTGAAATGGGGTTATAGGGAGGAGCCGTTCATATTGGACTGTTTGGCCATCAGGTTCAAGTACGAACTATCACTGGGCTGGTTCGGGGAGCTGAAGCTTCAAGACGCCCACAGCTTCCGAGAAGGGGCGGTGGAGTTCACGGAATATGTACTGTTCAACTACGCCCCGTTGCTGGTCCGAGTTGGCATCTATCACAGCGTGTACGCTTCCCGGTATGGTTATCCCATCTCCAAGGGTCTCTGTTGCGGTATGATAGAAGTATTTAGTGCGGAGACCAATACCTTCTACACGGCAGAGGGAGAGACTTCACTTGATTTGTGGAGCCTAAGCCAGCTGAGCGGCTTGCCCATTGACGGGGAGCCTTATGAAGAAGTATGCCTCCCGGACTTGATCAAAGACGAGACTAACGGGGACGGCTATTATTCTCTGGGGTATTCATACCGGTACCTGATGAAGGCGTACCGGGAGCTGTACCAGCTGTCGCACAAGGGGAAGCAGCCCGCCCGTGGGGATAGGAAACGGGTGCGTATGGCGGTATGGCTGGAATATTTCTATGATGGGCTGAAGCAGTATGAAGATTTTCCTTGCGTTGGCACCGCTGTTGCTCGCAAGAAACGTGCGAAGCCCAAGCATGATGTGAAGATCCCCTCCAGGGGACGTCGGAGCGGGGCCAATCCGATGGGGGTCGACCCACAAACTCACTGTGCCGCCTATCTGACGTACTGGCTGTGTTCATTTGCCATGCCGTACGGGGACGAGACCGTGATCCGGCCAGATGCCATCTACCCGGCGTGCCAGATGGCGTGGGGTGTCAAACTTTCTCTGTGCCCGGCGGCGCTCTGTTTGATTTATAAGGCCCTGGGAGACATCAGCACGCACCAGTTCCCGAGGCAGGCCCGGTACGTGTGCCCACTGCATTTCTTCAACGCGTGGGTTTGTTCACTGTTTCCGGAGTTCGCCCCGCGAGTCCTTCAGGATTGGGGGCTGGTGCCGAGGATGCTGGAGTTCGCGAGTGCAGAGCCGGCTTCCACTTCCATGCGGATGTATGATATTCGGGGCCGGTTGACCACGGTTCCCCGGGATGCAGCCGGTACCATTCATTTCTGGACGCTGGCCGCACATTCAAGCCCCCTCGTGAATAATAAGAGGGAATGCAAGGATGACCAGGTGGAGAGGTATGTCCACCCTATCAGCCAGGAAAACGTGGTGCGCCCGTTGCTGGAGCCCGAGCTGAGGGATTGGGCGCTGGCTATCCGCCCGAGCGTGTTGGTGTTCCGGAAGGGAGACAACGTACTGCTGGAGCCGTATTACCCCTTCCGATTTGGCCGCAACTTCGGGTATGACCAGCATATCCCTGCTTATCATGCGCAATTCGGCTTGCCTTCGCGGAACGTCCGGGGAAGTGCGGTCGCCGAGCACGCTAGAAGCTGGTGGGACTTCTTCCACCGGGCGGACTCTGCCTCCTTCAGGGTGCCAGCCCCGGGTCGCGTGCCCCGAGTGACCGAAGACTATATAAAGTGGTGGAATGCCCGGACGGCTTTCTATCGGTTGCACAAGACCGATTGTTGGGATGGCGCCGAAAGGAGATTCCTTAGCCGGCAACCGGTGCCAGTACTTGACATTGAGCCAGATCATCTTCTTCGGCTCAAGAACAGGCAAGAGAAGGAGGTGGCGACATATATGATAGCTCGTCGGGAAGCCCGGGATAGGAGGCCGACGCCGAAAGTGGAGCTGCCTCCAGTGGCGAAGGACAGCTATCAGAAGACGCTGAGGGATCTGTGCCGGGTAGGAAGCGACCGTCTGGACCTCATCAATTATCCATTCCCCATAGAGGAAGAGGGGACTCCCGCCAAGAGCTGGCGTCCGGAGAGAGACTTGGCCTGCCTGTATCGCACGTTCGTGAGGCGGGAGGAGAGGAAGCCCGAGAATTACAAGGATACCACGTGGCTATATATCCTCCTCCGGGTGAATGGGATGAGATTGAAGATGTGACGGCCTCCATCCTGGGCAAGCGCCTGCACATCCCTTATTATTATGCTGATGGGTGGGGCATGGACCACTTCAATCTTTTCTGTCACCTTTCTTCCAAGAAGCATGCGGATCTGGCCAACCTCACGGACCGGTGTCAAACTATTGAGGACGTTTGTTGGCTAGTCCGGGAGGCGGCACGTCGGGACAAGGAGATATCCCTGAGCTACTGGCCGATCACGCTGCGGCTGTACACTGGCCCTCATGGTATTCAGTTCCCTCTTGCTCTTCGGTTTTGTCCCTCAGCGCTGCGGCTTTCGCGGTGAGTTAGGTACTAATGGTATATGCATGTTCGTTCTTTCCCCTCTTTTCTTTGCAGACCATCCCGACAGCACGCAGATGGCCACGTACCGGAACCTCCTCCGGCTGGTGAAGAAGCCTGCGTATTTTGAAGCCGCGCCGCTGGCCCCGACCACGGCTCCTTTGCCTAAGGCTGCGAAGAGGCCCCGGGCTAAATCGCCTGTGAAGAAGGCGGTGGACGCCGCCAAGGCGGCTAAGCAGCGGGATACAAAGCGGAGGAAGACAGAAACGGCTAAGGCTTCGACGGCTGTTCCTCTGGCACCACTAGTCCCGTCTTTCGAGGAATTCGAAGCTGCCCGTCCCGAGCCAGGTCAACCTGCCGGTCAGTGTTCCCGATCATTAGCGTGTCTCTTGAATCTCCCCCCCCCCCTTTTATTTTGGAGTGGAGTCTTGACACCTGGATACTTCTTTTGTCTCAGCTTCTATGGGAGAGCCCGTGCCCTCGCCTGACATGGGTGAAGTTGCGGTCCCGGCAGAGGCGACCCCGGCGGCGGCTCCGGCTCCCTTGCCGCAGGCAACGGGAAGGCCCCGGGCACAGTCGCCCGTTAAGAAGGCACTGGCTGCTGCCAAGGTGGCCGGGCAAAAGACGGTAAAACGGCAGCGGACCGAGGCATCCCCGGCTCCGACGGCAGCCTCGCCGGTGGCCCGTGTCTTGTCCTTCGAGGAATTCGAAGCCACGCAGACCGAACCGAGCCGCGAAGCTGGTGAGATTCATCGGCCGCCCGTGTCGTCTGCGGTCGACCGGCCTCCCGAGTTGGCCTCGGATTCGCGCATGGCGACGATGCGCTTCTATCTCACGGGCAGCACGGAGGAATCGGCGCCCGTGTTGCTCCCGGGCGAGGGTACGGCTGGGACTCCCGAGAAGGGTTTGCCTGTTGAGGAAGCCCGTGGGTCATCTCGTGTCGCAGGAACTGAAGGGGGTAAATATTTTCGACTATACGGTTAACTCCCTTTTTTTTGTGTCCTGGGGGCCAGTAGATTCAGCATGGCTTATCTTCCTTTGCATGACAGGCGTTGCCGCGGCGGCCACCAAGTCATTGTGGCCTGATCTCGACCTCCCGATGACGCTGACATATGTGAGGAGGAAGAAGATCGGAGTACAAGCCTCGCCTAGCCCGAGGGAGGACGTGCTGGACAGAGACTCTGAGGAGGAAGCTCCTCTGCCGGCCCAGGCCGAGCCGACGGCGGTCGAGTCTCCGCCTGGGGAAGAGGTAGATTACAACTACTCTTCCGACGAAGCAGCTCCTGACGAGGGCGTGTCCGGGGCATCGGAGCCGCCCGAGCCGGTCTTCGGGGCCCCCTTACTTGCTGGCTCCCCGAGCCTTGTGGGGAAGACCGCCGTGAGTGTGAGCTTGTTTAGGCCGGCTCTCCCTTCCCTTTTTGTGATTGACTGACGACTTTATTCCCCCCCCCCTTTTTTTTTAGGATTTTCAAGAACCGGCCGAACTTGAGGTCGCAGAGGAGGCTGCCCCGGCTGCGCTGATCGACCGCCCAACAGGGGTCGATGCCGGCATGGGCAAATTGGCTCTTTTACTCGACGCCCTTCGAGAGGAAATGCCCGCGGAGCCCTCCGGTACTACCAGAGCGGCGGGCGAGCCTCTGGAGGAGGGGGAGATCGCGCCTGAAGGTAGCATCATCCCAGCGGCCGAGGTGAGTATGCGGGCTCCACGGTCTCCCTTTTGCATGGTTTATTTTAGATGGCGAATAGCTGATTCCCATTCCCATGGTCAGGCGATGCCGATATCGGGGAAGGCGCCTGGTCGTATCCGGAAGGCAGTGGCCAAGCGGAGACCGAGCATTGGCCCGATAGCGGTGGAGGGGCCGGCTCCAGTCTTGGGCTTGGAGAGAGAGAGACTGGCTGCGCTCGTGGAAGCGGGACGTTTACCCCAGCTGGTGGTTCCGCTTCCGCCCTTCCCGAAACTCCCGGCTCAGATGGAGGACCCGCTCTTGCAGCAGATATTTGCGGGGCTCCGTGCGCATCTGGAGGGATCTCAGCTGCGAGGGAGGAGTTCATGGGTGGCGACTTCGGGCCTGTCCTTACTCGAAGCTCCTCCTCTAGCCGAGGTGACGGCCCCTGCACCCCTGCCCCTTGGAGCAGTGGCAGGGTTGGGCCAGACGGAGGCAAAGGGGGCAGGGGAAATCCAAACGATGGGGGCGCCGGAGGCTTCGGCAATGGTCTCGTCCGTTCCCCAGGCAGTGGTTGGCCAAGAGTCTCTCGTCGAGCTAGGCCGGCCGGGCGACTTGACCCTCGCCCTTCCTTCATCTTCAGTGGCGGCAGATACCGACCTGTGGGCAGAGGTGGACAGCACCGTGGAATTCACCCCTCCGGTCGTGCCCTCAGTTAGTCACACGTCCTCAGAAGCGCCAGCCCGTCAGATGCTGATCACTTTACGGACGATGCTCTCGCCGATGCTTCTCTGTCGTATCGGGAGGTGCATACCATCGTGACGCAATTACCGGGGCGCTGCAAGTGCTCTGCTGTCCGCTGGGAGAATGGTCACGGCGGGTCTTGCTATTATTGAAATATGTCAAGCGCCGCGAGTTCCTGGAGACCCAGGCTCCTGACGAACGCGCCGCCCTTGATGCTCAGGCAGACGAATATCTGCAGGCCCTAAAGGCCCGACGCGACAGTAGAGAACGCCACGGAAAGGCCCTAGAGGAAGGCGAAGGCAGCGTTCGTTCCTTCAAGAACCGGATCGAGAAGCTGGAGGGCTATCTCGCTGCGGCTAAACTTGGCCTCGCCGAGGCGGAAGGGGCGGTGGCAGAGGAGAGGGAAGCTCTTGCCGTTGCCGACGTTGAAATGGCGTCCGTCGAAGCGGAGCTCGCCCGTCTTGAGGGATTGAGGGGCCGACTGCGCGATATGACGAACTTCCCTTGCGTCGGGATCCTCCCCCTCGAGGACATCTTCAGGGACATCGACTAAGCGTTGCATCCCTTAATTTCTCTTTCTTTTTTTTTGAATGTAACACAGGGGTATGCCCCGCAGCACATGTAGTTTGATCCTCTTTTGAATAGAGCAAAGCATTTATGATTTCACGCGTTCCTGGTGTATGCATTTATCCCGGAGGGAGCTTTCCCACCCCTCTTTCTCTTCCGTGCATATTGTTTTCTCCTTCCTCTTCCCTCGCTCTTGTATCTTTCCCCCCTTTTCGTGTAGGGGCCCATTGGCAGGGTATGAGTCTTTGCGGGGATTCACTTTGGAAGGACCAGGCAGGGACCCATGTCAGGGTACAGGAGAGTGCTCGCCTTCCCAGGGGGAGGACGAGGGGACCACTCCACCATACCGAACGGGCAACTCCCTGGTTTTGCCGCAATATTGGAAGCGCGTGCTGGTCTCGAGTGAGGGGTACTTGGCCAGAGACCCCTTTTGCCGTTCAGAGGTGGCGGATAGAAAGGTCCGTTTAGTCAGTGACTTAGACGGGAGGTCTGATCCAAAGGGGTGCTCGCCCCCCGGGGAGGATGGAGAGAAGAGTTCGTCTAGTCAATGACCCGGACGTGAGGTCCGAGCCAAAGGGGTACTCACCGCCCGGGAAGGACGGAGAGAAGAGTTTGTCTAGTCAATGACCCGGACGTGAGGTCCGAGCCAAAGGGGTACTCACCGCCCGGGAAGGACGGAGAGAAGAGTTTGTCTAGTCAATGACCCGGACGTGAGGTCCGAGCCAAAGGGGTACTCACCGCCCGGGAAGGACGGAGAGAAGAGTTTGTCTAGTCAATGACCCGGACGTGAGGTCTGAACCAAAGGGGTACTCACCGCCCGGGAAGGACGGAGAGAAGAGTTTGTCTAGTCAATGACCCGGACGTGAGGTCCGAGCCAAAGGGGTACTCACCGCCCGGGAAGGACGGAGAGAAGAGTTTGTCTAGTCAATGACCCGGACGTGAGGTCCGAGCCAAAGGGGTACTCACCGCCCGGAAAGGACGGAGAGAAGAGTTTGTCTAGTCAATGACCCGGACGTGAGGTCCGAGCCAAAGGGGTACTCACCGCTCGGGAAGGACGGAGAGAAGAGTTTGTTTCTTTCTTTTTAAATCAATTTTGGTACCCCCGCTGATGCGGGGCGGTGACTGGAAATGGGGGGCGTTCCCCCTTTCTGGCTTCTCTTTTTTTTTCTTCTTCTTTCTCTTTTTTTTTTCTCTTCTTTTTTTTTCTCTTTTTGCTTCTTCCTTCTTTCTCTTTCCATTTTTTTTCCTTCTTTTTTTTTGCTTCTTCTCTCTTCCTCTTTCCATTTTTTTTTGCTTCTTCTTTTTTGTCTTTCTCTTTTTTTGCTTCTTCTTTCTTTCTCTCTCTATTCCTTTCTTCCCTTTTTCGGGAACCCGGCTGGTGGCCAAATCATTCGGACATTAATCACGCAAATCCGCCCCAAAATGGGGCGAAGAGTAATATTATTACCTGAATGGGGGCGCTGGGGCGTGGTACAGCCTCAAGTGCCTTCCATTAAGAGGCGGGAATTGAACCTCCCCGCGGTGGTTGACAATTACATAGGCTCCGCCTTCGTAGACTTTCTGGACTACGTAGGGTCCGAGCCAGTTCTCGTTTAGCTTACCTTTGGGGTTGGCCGCCATGAGATCTCTTCTCTTGACCATGACAAGGTCACCCTTCTTGAATTCGCGTTCCTTGACGAGCTTGTCAAAGGCGCGTGCAATCCGGGCCTGATAGACCTGGATATTCTGTTGGGCTTGAAGCCGCTTTCCTTCCAGACTGGAGAGTTCATCGAGCCTTCGCTCGGTGTTGGTCTGCCCTTCGGGGACAAGCCCATGCTGAATGGCGACCCTGAGGGACGGTATCTCCAGTTCGACGGGGATGATTGCTTCCGAGCCATATACGAGAGAGAAGGGCGAGCAGCCCGTTGGGGTCTTGTATACGGTTCGGTACGCCCAAAGTGCTTCATACATTCTTCCTTCCCAGTCCCTTTTGTTAGGGCTAACAGTCTTGGCCAGGAGAGTGCAGAGTGTCTTATTGAAAGCTTCGGCCAGCCCATTAGCTTGTGGATTGTAAGGAGTTGAGGTCCTCCAATCAATTTTATATTTTTCTGCTAGTCGGTAGACTTTCTGGTTGCGAAAGTGGCTGCCATTGTCTGATACAATTCGGTCGGGCACGCCGAACCGGAATATGATGTTGCGGAGGAAAAACCTGGCCACGATTTCTCCGGTGACCTCCCGTAAGGCAACGGCCTCGGCCCAGCGGGAGAAGTAGTCGGTCGCCGCCAGAATGTATTTGCAACCTGTGGAAGACGCGGGAAAGGGGCCCACGACGTCCGTTCCCCATTGGGCGAACGGCCAACTGGGCACTGTTGGGTGTAGTGGTGCAGGAGGTCTTCTGGGAATGGTGGCATGCTCCTGACATCTCTGACACGACTTAGCATACTCGCAACAGTCGTTGAACATTGCAGGCCAATAATAGCCAAGTTTCTTGATTTCAATTTTCATTTTCGGCCCCGCCTGGTGTGCGCCAGCTATGCCGGCATGGACCTCCTTCATAACCCTCCAAGCTTCTTCAATGGACAAGCATCGGAGGAGTAGCTTCCGTTTGGCATCGGCCACAATCCGGAATAATATTCCGCTTCGGAGCTCATAGGAGTCCTTGGTTCTGACCAGCTTGATTTTTTCTTCTCTTCGGTCGGGTAGTTGCTGGTGCCTGAACCACTGCATTAGGGGGTCCCTCCAGTCAGGCAGGCTGACGGCTTCTGCTGTAGCGACCTGTAGGTCCTCCTCTTCCGGCTCTTCTTCTATCATGCTGGGCATCTGGCGTTGGTTTATTACTTGGATATGGAGATATCCATCTGGGGGCACCGCCAGTGAGCTTGCCAATTTTGCCAATGCGTCGGCTTGTGCGTTCTCCCCTCTGGCGACATGGCCTATCTCGAGGAGGTAGAACCGCTCCATGAGCCCTTTTGCTTTAGTGTGATACGGGAGCAGCTCAGGTTTTCGGACATCAAACTGCCCCTGGACTTGCTTGACGACCAGCAGCGAATCGCCGAACACCTGGAGCATTTTGATCTCCATTTGGAGGGCGACCTGGAGGCCGATGATCAGGGCTTCATACTCTGCTTCATTATTGGTGCAGGGTTTGCTGATGCAGCAGGAAGTGTGCATCACCTCTCCGTCCGGCGACTTGAGGACGATGCCTGCTCCGGCTCGTACCTTGGTGCGCCCGGACGGGGTCGCTTCTGTCCTTGAGGCTCCATCAAAGTAAAGCTGCCAGATGGCTTGTTGTATTTGGTCTACCTCTAGTGTTTCATCTTCAGGTAGCTCGGTGGCTAACGGGGAGTCTTCGGGCACGGGATGTGCTGCGAAGAAATCCGCGACGGCTTGTCCCTTAACGGCCCTTTGCGGCACGTAGGTGATATCGAACTCCATGAGTAGCACGGCCCACTTGCCAAGGCGCCCCTTTGGGACGGGCTGAAAAAGGATGTGCTTAATGGGGTCGGCCCTGGATATCAAGCTGACTTCATGGGACAGCATATAGTGCCTCATCTTCTTGACTGCAAAGACCAGGGCAAGGCAGATCTTCTCAATCGGGGTGTACTTAGCTTCTGCACCCACCAATCTTCGACTGAGGTAGTAGAGAGCCTGCTCTTTTCCCTCATCATTGTTTTGGGCGAGCATTGCCCCCAGTGAGTATTCGGTGGCCGCTATGTATAGAATCAGCGGTCTGCCTTTGACAGGTGCCCCCAGGACAGGCGGGGTCTCCAGATACTCCTTTAACTGGTCAAACGCGTGCTGGCATTCATGACCCCAGCTGAAAGGTGCATTCTTCATCATTAGTCTGTGGAATGGCTGGCAGCGCCCCGACAGGTTGGAAATGAACCTGCGGATGTAAGCTAGACGCCCCTGTAGGGATCTCAGCTCTCCCAGATTCTTCGGAGGGGGCAGCTCCTGGATAGCTTTTATCTTAAAGGGGTCGATCTCGATCCCTCTGTGTCGGACGATGAAGCCGAGGAACTTTCCACTGGACACGCCAAAGGCGCACTTCATGGGATTCATTTTCAGCCCGTACAGACGGAGCCTTTGGAAGACGACCCTGAGGTCATTCAGATGCTCATCCCTCTTTTTAGTCTTGACGACCAGGTCGTCGATGTAGCATTCGACCTTGCTGTATAGCAGCTCGTCGAAGATCTTGGTCATCGCCCGCTGATATGTGGCACCAGCATTCTTGAGGCCGAAGGGCATCCTCTTGTAGTGAAATATCCCTTTAGGTGACCTAAAGGCGGTGTGAATCCGGTCGTGGTCGGCTATCCAGATTTGGTTATAGCCGGACGACCCATCCATAAAGGACAAGGCCTCGTGGCCAGTAGTTGCATCGATCATCACTTCGGTGATAGGCACCGGGAAGTCGTCTTTTGGGCAGGCTTTATTCAGGTCGCGGAAATCCACGCAAATCCTGATCTGTCCATTCTTCTTTTTCACCGGTACAATATTGGCCAGCCATGTGGTGTATTGATTCTCCGCCACGAAGCCGACGTTTATGAGCTTGTCGACCTCTTTGCAGATCTGGCTGGTTAGCTCCGGCCTCATGCGCCGGGGAGGTTGCTTCACTGGTTCCACTTTGGGATCAATGGACAGGATGTGTTGAGTCACCTCGGGGCTAAGTCCGGGCATTTCTTTATAGTTCCAGGCAAAGCAATCCCGGAATTCTTGCAGCAACTTTGTGTATTGTTCTCTCTCCTGTAGAGGCATGAGAGCACTCAGAAAAGTCGGCCTGGGATTGTCTTCTGTGCCAAGGTTGATTTCAACCAATTCGTCGACTGTGGCCTGGCCGCCATTTTCAATTTCCGGCGGGGCTGGCGACAAATCGACGAAGTCTTGGTCTTCATTGTCCTCGGGTTCGAGAATGCCATCTCCCTCTTCTTGTTCATCATGACTGGGCATGGAGGCTGCATTCACCTCGCTCTCCTCCTGGGCCGTGGCCGCCGGGTGTGCGAGGCCCGCTGGCTCAGAGGGGCGTAGGTCCATCTCAGGCTCTTCTGTGTATTCATCATAGATAGCTTGGACGGGGCCGGGGCAGCCGCATCTTCAGGGGCCTGGTAGTGGATGGACACGGTGTAGGCTCCCGCTCTGGGGCTGTCCGCTACATGGGGGCGTGGCGGGGCTATCACATAATCCCCCATCCTGAGCTCGTCCCTGTCAATGAGGTCTTGGGCAATGTCTTTGAAGACATAGCAGTCTTCAATGGCGTGGCCCAGCATCTGGTGGTAAGGGCAAAATAGCGGGTCCCCGCTTCTTCGGGTGTCTTGCGGCCTCTTGGACCGTGGAAGGGAGACTTTGCCGTAGTGGCATGCCCAGTCGAAGATGCCCCGGGTCTTCTCTCTCGGAAAGGAATAAGGCTTCTGTAGCTTCTCTTGGAGTGTCAGCCCTTGCCTGGTCGGCCGCTCGGTCAGCGAGCTTGCCATGTCTCTCATTTCCTGCCTTGACAAAGCGGGGGTGCTGGGACTGGCGCCTCGGGGCCGAGGCATCCGGCCACCCCATGGGGGGAGGGAGCCCTGGATCAGGTCGGCGACTAGCGAGGTTAGCTCGGCTAGCCGCCTCTTCAGCATCTCGATCTCCCGTTGCTGCCTGTGGTACAAGGCGTACATGACGGGGTCGTATCGAGGGGAATTCGGAGCATGGCCCATGCTGCTGCTCCTTGCTTCGCCGGCCGGCCGGGGCGAAGGTGTTTCGCCGGTGTGCCCTTTCGAGGTCGACACTTCGGGGAAGGAGGGGGTCTTCTCTATGCAACGGCGGCGGGGAGGTTTCCAAAGGAAGATCTCCTCGTCTTGTGCCTCCTGAACTGAGGGCGCAGGATGTGCGTCTTGACAGGCTTTCCGCGAATCTGTAGCTTCTACGGGATCGTTGCCGGGCCATGTTGAGACCGATATGACATCAGTCTCGTAGTAATTTTCTAGTGAAAAGCCCAGACCGGGGTGCTTGGTGACTTTCAGCAACCGTCGATCCAGGTTTGGTGGATTCCACATTTTTTCAAACATTTCCTTCCGGCTGGAGGGCTGGTAGGGAGGAATCTTCTGCTTCCTGACCATTCTGGCTGCCCGGTCAGTCATGTGGGGAAGTCCCGTAATGGGGACGTGCGGGTCATGCAACTCGTCAGGGAACCGGCAATCGTCGTCTTCCCTGACCGGCTTCTCCCCGGCCACATAGAAGATAGTGGACGGCCCCTCGGGGTTAGGCACCTCGAAGGTTCTCAATTGCTCAGCCGCTTGGCATTCAATTTCCGCTATCGGCTTGACGATCCCTGGCGGGACCCTGACATCTTCTAGCAGGTCTTCGAGGCAGGGTGCCCCCGGTGTGGGGTAGATGGGGAGAGGGGCTGCCCTAAATACCCCTTCCTCTTGTGCAATACATGGTACATGTGGGGGAGCCACATAGCCTGGGGGCGGCGGAGGAAACCAGCCTCCCGATTCCATTTTCTTCTTTCCCTTGTCTCGGGCAGCTTGAGGAGCTTGCTTCGCCTCTCCCAAGTACAGATTAGCATCTGACAAGTGACACTCAAACACCTCAAACGGGTGGAGGTCGGCGAAGATTCTGACTTCCTTTCCCTCGCAGGGGTACTTGATACACTGATGCAAGGTGGAGGGCACCACCCTATTTTGGTGTAGCCAAGGCCGGCCGAGCAACGCCTTGTAGGACGTGCTGGAGTTGATGACGTGGAACTGGACTTTGGAGGTGAAGTCGTCAAAGGTCAAGTTGAACTCTGCGACCCCCATGGGAACCTCACATTTCTGGTTAAAGCCGGCAATCTTGACATTTTTAACTTCGACCAGGTGTACGTCAAAGTAGTGCTTCTGGTATACCCGGTACGGGAGTATATTCACTGCTGCCCCTGGGTCGATCAAGACCCTGTTGATAGGCTGGCCGTTCAGCTGCCCTTTCATGTAGAGGGGCCTGTTATGGCTGCAAGTCGGTAGGAGCATGTCATCTTCTGTGAAAGCCACTGCTACTTCAGGTGATAATTCTGCCAAACAGGCTTCAAGGTGTGCTGGCGTCTGGAGTGCGGCGATGATGGCTTGCCGTGTTTCTTCATTCAAGGACAGCATCTCCCACACCGTGAACCGGGTCGGGATTTTCTTGAGGTGTCTGACTATTCGCTCGGCCGCCCGCACCTTGAGCAGTTTCATCTCTTCGGGCTTGCTGCGCCTGCCCTCATCCTGGGATTGGAGCGCCGGATTAGGGGACGCCTCCTTTGCGGGATCTGTTGTAGCCCGTTGAGCAGGCGGGGCCTGTTGGGCCTCCTCCGCTGTTCGCATGAATTCGGCGAGGTTTGGGGTGCCGCTGAATCCTTCCTCTGGCTGGGCAGGAGTTGCAGCTGGCAGAGCTTGGGGAATGCTTGCTTTACTGGTCGCAGCGGGCCCCTGGGGGTGCGCCCGCCTTCCTGCTCGAGCTGACAGGAACTCGGCGAACGACGGGGCGCCTTGACTCTTGGTGCCTCCGGGGTAGAGGCCTGATGGAGGAGGGATCTCGGTGCCTCGGACCTCGGGCTCGGGAATCTGGTATGGTTGTTCCCCCCTGAGCATGATGTTGAGGCTGCCCTGAGGAGAGCGCCCCCACTTCCTCCCTGACCTGGTGGCGTGCTGGGAGGTGGATGCTTCAGCTTGACTCACTTCCGCCGGCTCATGGGGTGGCTCTTCTTCTTTCTCTTCCAGGGAGAGAGAGGTATCGAACAACGCCGAGAGGGTGTTGCAGGCGAAGACGACCTCCTTCTTCTTCTTGCCCCTGGGTCTTCTCTTTTTCTTCTTCTTGCCCGCTGCAGCGGACGGCTGCTCTCGAATAGGTTCACCCGACAGGGGAGGCTCTTTGTCTGCATCAGCTTCTGTTCCTGGAGCCAGCTCGAGTGACTCGAACTGCTCCCAGGGGACATATTGTTTTAGCTCGACGGGCTGGATTTTGGGCTGCTTATAATCTTCAAGCCCGTCGATAATAGCCTGGAGTTTTTCAACCGCCGGGCTAGTCTTCTTGTACATCCGCAGCGGGGCAGAGCTCTTCTTGTTGTGAGTGGGCCGCCTCATGACCAGCCGGGGGGCCGTGTCGTGGCAAACAGGGTTTACCGGGGGCGGTGCAGGCAGGGGCGCTGCTACCCTCGAGTGAATTCCTGGGGTAGGTCGAGAGGCGCGCGCCTTTCTGGTTTTTCTGGGTGCAGTCTGCCACCCTTCTTGGTCTTGAGCTGGGGCCATGATAAAGGTTTCATAAGTGGCACGGGCACAGGCCTTCGCCCATTCTTCTGGCAGCTCCTGATATAGTGAGATCATATTGACGGAGGAGGCTATGCTGGGCAGCTCGTGTGGCTGCGGGGGGTCTACTTTATGCTCCCCCATGTCCAGCTCCCCGTCCCTGATTAAGGACTCAATAACATCCTTGAAGACGTAGCAATCTTCAATAGTATGCCCGAGCACCCGGTGGTACATGCAGAAGCGCGGGTCATCCTTCTTCTTTGAGTCGCCAGGCCTTTTCGGCTCTGGCAATGTGATCTTATTGTAGCTGGTTGCCCACTCAAACAGGAGCTTGGACTTGTCCCGGGAGAAGGAATACAACTTGTTTCTCATCTTCTCTCTTAGTGAGGGGCCTTCCCGCCGTTCTGTGGTTCTGGGCGGCGGAGGGTTAGCCGCTCCCTTGGCTTTCTCCTTCTGCTTTTCAAAAGCCTGGAAGTCTAGTGCATGCACCTCCGGGGGAGCCGGCTTCTTCTCCGCCTGCCTGGCCCTCTGGCTTGACATGGCTGGGGTGGAGGAGTATCGGGCCAAGAATGCCTCGATCTCCGCTACCACATTGTTCAGACGGTCAAATGTCTTGACCTCAGTGCCGATCATTCTTTCTAGGATTTCTTTCTTTAAGTTTTGCTTGCAGATCTGAACTGCGTCCTCCTGATGCGGGGGGCGTTTGCACCTCATACTAAGGTTCCTCCATCTTTTGATGTAGTCGAGGGCCGACTCATCATTCTTCTGTCTTGTGGCGTAGAGTTCAGTCATAGTAACTTCTCTCTCGGCCACGTAGAATCTTTCCTTGAACTTCTTCTGCATGTCGGGCCAATCGGCCACCGACCCGGGCGACAAGCCGGAGTACCATTCAAAGGCAAGCCCGGTGAGTGTTGAACCGAAGAACTTCAGGAGGTAGGCCTCATCAGCAGCCAGGTCTCCCATGACGTTCACGTAATAGGCAATATGCTCTCTGGGAGATCCTTGCCCATTGAACTTTTCAAATTTCGGCGGCTTGGTGACGCCAGCCGGCAACTTCCTGGCAGCATACTGAGCCGGGTAGGGTACTCGGTAGACGTCGAAAGGCGTCTGATCCCCATCGCCCCTTTCGGCCAACTTCATGTCTATCATCTGCTCAAGCATCAACCGGCTGACTGCCGCCGGGTCGACCGGGTTCGGGTAGAAATGAGCGGGCTGTGCGCTCGGGGTGACTACCACGGTCGCTCGGGGGGCCATGGGGGACCCTTGTGAAAGCGGAGCCTGTGGCGGGGTCACCGCTGTGCAATGTGCTTGCTGCGGGGGCGTGCCCCCGGGGGGATCGAGGGTTGCCGGAAGAGCTGCCTCGGAAGACTGCCCCCTGTCCCTGGGTACCTCGGGTATGGTCTCGGTCTGCCAGGACATTGGGGGTGGTGTGTTTCGCTCATTCAACTGCTTTTTAAGTGATTCGATTTCCTGCTGGAATCGTTGCATCATGAGCAGCATTGCTGGATCAGCTGTGGGAAGACTGGGCGTGCCCCACGTCTCTTCGGCCGGGGTGTCCTCGGATGATGTCGAGGGTCCGCCACTCGTGTCGCCGGTGGTGACCACATTGGCCGTGAGGGCCGTGAGGGGCCCCGTGGTGTCGCGCCGCCTGCCGCTCTCCTTCTTCTGGTAAGGGGTCCCGGCCTGGCGGCTATTCTGGCCAATTCTTCCGGGTCGGTGGGTAGGGCCCCATACCGACCATGGACTCCTGCCATGTTGCAGGTGAATGTCTGCCATTCCTATTCTTGTTTCTTCTTGACGCCCTCCGGGACGGTCCTCCTGGGAATGTAGCCTGTCGAAGACCGACCGTCGGGACGGCGCCTCCTCCCGTACAGGGGACTGGCGCGGCTCTCCGGGCGGGTCCTCGACTCCATACAAGGTGCAGGTCCCCTCTTTCTTCCTGGAGGCGGAGGTCATTGCCCCCAGTAGTCTCGGCGGCCAGCGGGGGTGCTACCAGGGCCTCGGAGGTAGTTTCTCATAGCCTGCTCGATCCCTTCCCACTCCTGGTCAGGGAGAGCGGCCTGTGGTTGCGCGTCGATGACGCAGCAGGAGGAGCGTAGGCCCTGAGTGCCGGGCGGGCGGCGTTGTGCCGGCGCCCTCGGCGACGGCGATGAGCATTCTCGGGCGGCACCTGGGATGACGGGTGCCGGTCGAGGAGTTGGGGTCACTGCCTCGACCCCGTCATCTCTTCGGGACCTCCTCGGGCGGAAAGTGCTGGGCCCCGCCTGGGCGGGTGCAGTGGGCTGGGCCTCCCTGGGTACCCAGACTTGCTTCAGTTTGGCCAGCTTGCGAGCCGGTGCAATCTTTGGTGGGGTGGCCACAACAGCGGGCGTCACCTTCCCTTTTAGTTTCTCCAGCCCTTGAAAGGAGTTGCGGACTGGGACGGTCGGGACGACGCGGTCTGGCGTCACCTGGGACCTCTGGCCGTCTAGGCGGACTCGGAGGGCCCCAACCGTCATGGACTTTCCGGAGTTGGACAGGCGACGCCCTGAGCCGGCGTCGGTGTTGCCTCTCCGGAGCCTCCTTCGGTGGGATGCCGACCCTTGGTGGAACGGGCCGGTGGTCTGGTGCACGTGGTGCACGTTGCAGCTGAGCGTCGTTGTGGGGACGCTATTGTTGCCTTCGGCCACCGCTCGGCCGGCGGCAGCTTCGACGGCTCTCGGAGCGGGAGCGTTGGTTTGAGGCTCCTCGGGCGCTCGTGCGTCGAGGATGTCAACGAAGGCCACCCCCAAGAAGTTGGGGAAGCCCACGGTGGGAGGGAAGCTCCCGAAAGTGAGGGGCACCGCCAGGTAGCCGCCTCGCACATGATTCTTCACAACCTCGGGGCTGCAGAGAACAGCCATTGTCGGCTCCATGATGCCTTTCTCTTTTTCTGCATTTAAGAAAGTAGCATAATTAGTATTACAAGAAGGGGGCCGCGGGGCCCCTAATTTCGGCAAAGAGATGAAGGGTGGATCGGTCCCACCGGGCGTGCCAGAGTTGTGGACGCACTAAAATTCGCTTGCTTATTGTGGCTTCGTCTATTGAGTGCGTGGGCGTGCCAGTCACAGAAGTGACAATTTATTCGGGCTCCGAAGAGCCCAAGGTGCGCTCGGTCTGACTTCGTCAGGCGATTGTGTGGTTCGTGTCGGGACCGAATCCCGTCGCGCCATAAAGGTCACGACGTCATTTACATCCCCCATACGAGGGAATACCCTTGATTAATTGCCGAAATTAGGGGACCCGCGGCCGAAAAGAGTAACACTGATTATGCGAGAGAGAGAGATAGGGATAGGTCACACTGAAGGTCATATCGGGGCTATAAACTGTCGGCCATGTCGGTCGCTCCGTGGACCTTCTAGTATTCGGACACAGGTCCATGGCAGAGACACAACGAGAAAAACCGGGGTGGATCCCTTCAAATGTCTGCCGAGCATGCGGCAATTTTAATGAGGATTCGGAAGGTATCCGGAACGAGAAACAAATCCGGTCTGGTTGGGATGTCGGCCCAAGATTAGGTCAGAACTTGGCCATATCGGGATAATTCCCAAGGTTCGAGTTCGACCTGAAAGGGGCGGCGTCGTTGTTCCTTTTACCCCGGGTCCCGGGGAGAGAGGGAGCTGCAGTGTGGGCATTAGCGTCTTTTATCTGGGGCTTTCTTAGTCGTATCTTCTGGGATTTCTGATTTAATGTTTACTGTTTATTCGTGCCTTTGTCCGGGATGATTTCTCTTCTTTTTATTCATGACTATTCTTGTTATTATCATTCATTTGCTGTTTATTTTTTTATTACCCCTCCCGCCTCTTTATTGTGATTAATATTATGCATTCGGAATCCTTTAATTAGCGTAATTTTTACTAATTTATTTGCTATTATTAATGCCCTTATCAGGCTGTATATGCATATATGTATAGTGTGCCGGCGAAGGGGGAAAACGGGAGTGTACCGTTGAGGGCAGAGAGCGTGCCGCTGGGAGGCTAAAGGGGTGTACCGCTGAAGGGCAAGGGGGCGTGCCGCTGAAGGCCAATGAGGGCGTACCGCTGAAGGCCAATGGGGCGTACCGCTGAAGGCCAATGGAGCGCACCGCTGGGGCTCAAGAGAGTGTACCGCTGAAGGTTAAAAAGGGGCGTACCGCTGAGGGTTGAAAGGGGTGTACCGCTGAAGGCAAAGGGGAGCGTGTCGCTGAAGGCCAATGAGGGCGTGCCGCTGAATGCCAATGGGGCGTACCGCTGAAGGCCAATGGGGGGCTCGATCAGTTTTCGATTATTTGTTTTAAGGCTTTTCTTTTCTTCTTATCTTAACTTTTGTGTAGTTTATACAAAGTTCCTCCCGTGTTTGTTCTCTTGGTTCGGTTCGGTCTCTTTTCTTGCGGGTCGGGTTTTCGGGCGGCCAGGTGGTTAATTAGCTTAGTTCAGTTCTCGTCGGGGTGCCGGCAGTAATTTGATGAGTTGGAAGGTTTCATTAGTTATTCTGCTCGTTTGTTGCCTCCTTTTGCCTCTTTTAATTGTTTATTAATATCTCACAAAAAATTCGGCAGCATCTCCCCTTAACCCGGGGCGTAAGGGAGATAAAGGGAGCGCGCCCACATGGAGTGGCGGAACCCGACAACTGGAGGTGGGCCCCCGGGGGAGCAACACCTTTATAGAACCTCGGAAAACGTGAAGGAAGGGGCTCGGAGGCGAGGCCAAGGAGTGGGCTGCTGAGAGGCTGAAGGGTGTGCCGCTAAAGGCCATAAGGTGAGTGTACCGGCCAAGGGCCAATTGGAGTGTGCCGGCCAAGGGGTGTGCCGGCTAGGGGTAACAGAGTGTGGGTGTGCCGCTGAGGGCAGAAAGGAGTGTGCCGCTGGGGGCAAATAGGGGTGTACCGCTGAGGGCTATTGGGTGTGCCGCTGAGGGCTAAGGCAAGTGTGCCGCTGGGGGCAAATAGGGGTGTACCGCTGAGGGCTATTGGGTGTGCCGCTGAGGGCCAAGGCAAGTGTGCCGGTCGGGGGCCAAAGTGATGCATTGCCGGAGGATTAAAAGGGCCAAGTGTGTGTGGGCTTGCAGATTGTTCAAGAAAAGGAGGAAGGGTTACTGGAAGTGAATGGAGGACTCACAAGGCCAGGCTTTAAAGGGGAGGCATCACATTGATGTGGTGGCTCAAAAGAAACCGGAGGAACGGGGGAAACGGGTAACACAATACATGCACTATGAAGGCAGGATCAAACCAACAGAAATAGCAAAAAAAAAAGGGGCCCAAGGAGGGTGATTGTTTCCATTCGTGGGATGCCAAGGACGGTATCCCTACATGCATATTACAAGAGAAAATGCCCAAATGAGGCCATGGACAAAAGGAAAAGACTCCAAGACGGAGAACGAGAGGAGGAATGAAATACAAGACGGAAGAAAACATTGGGGCCTAAGACATAGGCTACCATTCCCAACCCTCTCCCCCAATACAACAAGCTCTCTCTCTCTTACTCTTGTTTCTTCCCGGTGGCCGTCGGACGGAGCTCAGGCCGGGAGGGTCGCTTCTTCTCTTCTCTCTTTTCCTCTTTCTCCTGTGTGTGTGTCTTCTACTGTCGGAGCCTCTTCCCCTCTGTGTGTTCGTCTGTGTGTGTCTCTCCGTCCGTCCTCTCCTCTGTTCGTCTCTGGCCGTTCTCCCCTCTTTTTTTTTGTGTTTTAACATGAGGCTTTAATACTCCCAGCCACCGACGACTTCGAGCACGACCGTCGAAGGCGGGAAGCCGGCTGTGATGATGGGTTTGACCTGCTCCTGTCCTGGCTGTCAGTGGGGTAGCCTGCGTGGCCCAACCCATGGTTGACACCTCATAGAGCTCACTGCGCGCCAAGGATGCATAGGGCATGGGCTTCACGTCGTCTTGCCGTTGAAAAGCTTCAACGCTGTGCCGCTGGCGAGCTGAAAAGGCGTGCCGTGGGGGAGCCAAAAGGGCGTACCGCTGGGAGCACAAAACAGCCGTGCCGCTGAACAGCCCTGAGGGCGTGCCGCTGAACACCCTTGAGGGCGTGCCGCTGAACAGCCCCGAGGGCGTGCCGCAGAACAGCCCCGAGGGCGTGCCGCTGAACACCCAAAGGGGTGTGCCGCTGAACCCCAAAATGGGTGTGCCGCTGAACCCCAAAAATGGGGTGTGCCGCTGAACACCCAAAAGGGCGTGCCGCTGAACACCCAAAGGGGTGTGCCGCCGAAGACCCTGCAGGGCGTGCCGTTGAAGCCTCAACTGGGCGTGCCGCTGAAGGGCTAAATGGGCGATTTTTGAGCCCCTTGTGAGCATGAGCCGTGGCCCATTTGATTTTCTTCGAGGCCCACGGGCTGTGGGGTCCTTTTATGCTTGATTTCCCCGGGGCTTCTTCACTCGGCGCCGTCGTCGATGCTGGGCCGAGCATGACATTTAGATGCGCGATTTTCGGTGTCCACAGGACCGCGACCACACAGTAGTGGTCGACCGAGGACCGCGACTACGCAGTCACGGTCACCTCACGACCGCAACTAGCCACGCGCAAACTCGATGGTAGCGGTCACCCTAAGACCGCGACCAGATAGTCACGGTCGGGTCACGACCGCGACTAGACAAAAACGGTCTATCGCATGTCCGCGACGCTTGCCGATGCTCTTGGGCAAACGCGGTTCTCCCAAGACCGCGACCAATGAAAGCGGTTACTGGTAGACCGCGACCAGTTCGAAAAATCGAGAACGGCGGGAAAACCCCAAAAATCCACGCCACTCCCCCAAACATCCACGGATGAGGGGGAAAACATGGGGGAAGCTCCCCAGTAGTCCCTAGCATGCATCTATGGCCTCGGATCGGCCTAAAACTCAAAGAAACACCAGATCGGGCGATCACTCCCCGAAACATGATTTTCCCCAAAACGTCCCAAATGACCCGCTCGGCTCACAACGGCCTACAAAACTCGCGGGAAATGAAGCGCACGAGCTGGGGGTCCATCTCCCTACCTCCACCGAAGATTTCGCGCACCGTGGACGCCGATCCACGAAGAAAACTCCGTTGAAGCCTCGCCGTTCCATGAACCCACTGCCGAGCTTCACCGCACCTCCACCGCCTCGATCCTCACCCATCCTCGCCCGTACCTCGCCGGCGCCGTCCCCACCTCGCCCACGCTCCACCCCGTCGGCCGCCGGAGAGAGAGGGAGAGAGGAGAGAGCGTGAGAAGAGAGAGGGAGAGAAGAGAGAAATGAGAGGGGAGAGAGAGAGAAGGGTTATATATAGGAAAATCTAGAAATTCGAAAAAAATCTCGAAAAATAGAAAATCACACCCTCGCGATCCTCGGAACGCACCGATCGCAACGGTATCACACTTGCCTAGGTGAACGGCCCGGTTCACCAGCAACGAGGTTCCGAAGGAATTACCGAAACACACACCGGGAATCAAAAAACACGCACGAAAAAACCGCGGAGCTCTTCCGAGCCTCCGAAACAACTCCGGATCGCACCGATCCGAACCCGAAAGATGTCCGAAACATCATTTCGGACACAACGGAGCCAGATATACCGGAAATACAGATCCGGGACCCGAGAAGAAGGATCCAAAAAACCCGGGGCATTACAGCAGATGAACTGCCTAGCGTGGTAGCGCCTACCAGAGGCACGGACACCGAACAAGAAACACAATGAGTGACTAGCTGGGGTCACGCTCGTCAGCGTGGGTCCAACCACCCCCAACTACGTGTGCACACAAAGACCATGCGTCCTAGGTCTGGCCCTCTGATCGGTTTTCTCCCGTAGCCGGACTCTGGCTAACGACGAGGGGCCCGACGGAAACCAGTCTAAAACCGTCCTCATGGTAAGCCTCTCCACCTACTCCCAAGTGGGACCACTCGCGTGTAAGTAGGCTACGACTAGTGGAGGGACACTGAAGGAGTAGACTCTGAAGTCAATGGAAAACGACGTCCGCATCCCACGACGTACGGGGACCATCCCACGTACCAGCACCGTCGCACGGTGACCACGGTCAGAGAAGAAACGGGACTCACAGTCCACGGGCCACACACTCGGCCACGCAGAAAGCGCTGAAGCACGATTCCCAGGGCAGCACACAAGCCGCCACGCCGATTCCCCATCCCAGGGAAAGCGGGAAACCTCCAGCCCCAGGTCGGATAACGGGACTCGCAGTCCAAGGCCCAACACATGGCCCACACGGGAATCGCCTTCCAAAGAAACTAACGACATGCGGGGGAGACCCCACCGCACACACACCGATACACAGTGACTCGATCGAGCGTAACACGAAAGCCCAAAACACGTGGGGTCACCCGGACCCACCACACCTATGGGCACGCTAATCGATGTAACACGATCCTCCCGACACCCTCAAAACACAGACACATAACTCTCGGGGTGTCTGGGATACTCACGAGACCGCAAGTCGACCAATGGGTCCCAACCGGGTCGACCAGGGACCTACACAATGCGAAACAATCGCAGGAAGCACGAAGAACAACTTCGGCCCAACACAGTGCCTGGCGGTCTACCTTTGGGCCGTCACAGCTGTAATGGTCCAAGGCTAGACCGTCACTGTAGCGACCCGGATACCCGGTGCACCCGGTATAAATACCGAATACACGTGATACCACATGGGACCCGCGAGGCCTCCCAAGCGCGAGAAAGCGTCGAAGGGATAAAAGGCATGTGTAGAGTACATTGAAGCCACAGAGATATAACAGTAAGCAAGTAAATTTCATTAGATTGGATTGCTAAAGTAGCAGAAATAAAATTACAGCTTCATTAATAAATTTTTAACAATTAAACACAGAGTCCAGCCCAAAGGAAAGACAACAAGTCTAGCTCAGTACAGCACGACAGAAAGAAACGTACACAGAAGTCGGGAGAAACCCGACGCAGGTACGGCTGGCAGCTACAACAGCAAGAGAACGCTCCACCAAGAACAGCAGAGGCAGACAGCGAAACCCACCTGAAAAGCAGCAGGGGTGAGTCTCAACAGAAACTCAGTAGGGGTCACGCGGATCCCCACTGGACAGCGCACAAAGCCACGGAAGCAACAACAAAGCAGCAGGAACAGCAGGTGTAGCAAAGCGGGAAAAGCTACACTACAAAGCTGTAAAGGAACAGACGGGAAGTAGGAGTAGGGAACACGCAGGAGAGGGTGAGAACCCGCACCAAACAAGCGGCCACCGAACTAACCTCGGCACCCCAAACTACTCCAAACAAAAGGCAACAGATGGATGACCCTGAACTCACGCAGAAGGGTACACCAATCCGTCAACCAGCCCCAAACAATCCAGGTCTAGACAAGACCTAGACAGACGCCAAGCAAGCACGTACACGACCGGAAACATCGTGCACACAGCCCCACGCACGAACAGAACACCGTGCGGACAACAAAACACTGACCCCGAGTGCAGCCACGAACGGGCAACTCGCAAAGGTCACAACGCGCAAGAAAACGCGAAGAGCTACGCATCACGTGACGGAAGCACCCCCTTAGAAAGCCAGCTGCATCCACTGACGTCTTATGCCGCACCTCAAGTGTCTAGCCTACAGCACTGCTACTACAACAGCAGAGACATAGACACAAGCTGAACCAAACAGGAACAACAAAACAAGTAACTAGTCAGGGTCACGCCCGTCGACGTAAGTCCTCCGTCCCTGACCACGTGTGCACACACTGGCTCTAGCCCAAAGCCAGGTCCTCTAGCTAGTATTCTCCCTCGGTAGGACGCTATCGTGTGGCCAGGAGCCCGCGGAACCAGCTACAACCGCTCAATGGGAAACACTCCTCTGCTTTTCGCAAGCAGGACGGCACTCAACAGACCTTAGAGCAACAACAAGTGGAGGCTTCACACGACACAGAAGCTCAAAACACAAGTGCCGAAGTACAAACGGGCGACCACACCCCTCAACACGTACTTCGAGGCACCAAATGGCAGCATCGCCACTGCCGACAACTCAGGACAAGCAACTAGACCTCCTATGTAACGATCCTGAGTCGAACGACTCAAAGGCAAGATCGTCACAACAGCGGGACAAGCCGCCAATCGGTCTAATCCTAGGCCAAAGAAACCACGCTCCGCAGAAAACAACACACGGAGACCTGAGGGAAACACCAAGAACCCTCAGCACAGCTGGACACGCAAACCGAGGTAGAACAACACCTCGAAGCATCCAGAAGCAGTGTCTCGGACAGGACAGAACCGCCAAGACACGCACAAGCAAGGTCACACGTCAACCACTGGGTCAAACCGGGTTGACCGAAACCAAACAACAAGAGCATACAAGAGTAGGATCAAGACTCCTACCACAAGTACGAAGACTCCTGACTACCTTACAACGTAGTCTTAACCCTCATAGGACATCAAGAGATATCCACAGGACAACGGGCAGACCACTAGGCCAAGCCAAGACACACAGAATCATCGGGCGGAAAACCAAGGCACAAAGAAAGTAACGCACAGGCCCTAGACCGCTACTAGCAAGTGACGGTCTAGCTTAGGACCGTTATTTCCCAAACGACGGACGGACACCAGGCCGTCACACACCACCCTGATAACCTACAAAACCACACAAAAGCCAAGTAACGCACGGCTCTAGGCGCGTTACAAGCAAACAACGCACGGGGTCCCCACCGTCACATCCAACGGTGCAGCAAACCCAAACCAACGTGAAGTAACGCGCGACGCCAGGCGCGTTACTCACAAACGACGCGGCAGGAGAGGGCCGTCGCATTCCAAACGACGCGCAGGGGCCCATCCGTTACTTCAACGGCATGGCCACCCTCAACCCAGCACGACAGCAAACGACGGACGGAGGCATGCGCGTTACTCACAAACGACGCACAGGGGCTCCACCGTCGCTTCCAACGGGACAGCCACCTAACCTCGTCCACGCAGAATGTAACGGCCAGGGGCAGGCGCGTTACACTCAAACAACGCATAGGGGCACGACCGTTAGAGGCACCGCCTCAACGAGTCAAACGTCAGTCAACGGAAAGTAACGGCCTGGGCAAGGCGCGTTATTTCCATCTAACGCGCTGGGTCAAGCGCGTTAGACCAACCGACTAAACCCCAAGGAAAAACGACGAAACGCAAGTAACGGCCAGTCACTGGCGCGTTACACGGGAATGACGCACCACCCTCGGGCCGTCACTCACCCAGAAGCAAAAGAGCTCAAAACAACACAGACCAAACGACGGTCAGTCGTAGGGCCGCTAAATCAAGTAACGGTCGCTGGCATGACCGCCACTTCGGTTACGGCGGGAAAACATAGGAATGGCCGGATCGGCCCGTTCCACGCCCCATTCACGCCGAAACGCAGGGGAAACACACCGCAACGACAAAAGACAACACCAGGGAACTTCAAACCCCACATGCAACATCAAAAACGCAAGATTCGGACGATTTTACCAAATCAACCCTAAATGGGTCACCGAGGTTCCCGGGCTTCTACCGGCCTCGAATGAACACCAAATCGCACGAAACCAACGTGGACGGGATTCTAACATCCCTGCGGTCAGTTAGAGACTAACTACGCCGCAAATGGTCACCGTTTACCGGCCGACCCTAAAAACCACGAAAATCACGGTTTAGGCAAAACAAGCCCAAACACGCTCGTTTCCTAGCCGAACGCCGTGCAATGGCAGGGAAAACGAAGATGGAGAAGCAAGGATCCGTCACCCTACCTCCACCGAAGAAACCGTACCCCGAAGGGACTAAACCACGCCGAAAACCACTCGCGAACCAATTTCACCGGCTTTGAATCCACCGATCGGGATCGCGCCAGAATCGATCCGATCCTCGCTCCATCGCGCATCCAACCAGCTCCACGGCTTCACCGCCTCGCCCACGCACGCCTCCGTCTGCAGCCGGAGCCGGAAAGGGGAGAGAATGAGAGAGAACGGGAGAGAGAGGGACGGTCGCGCGAATGAGGGGAAGAAAGAGGAAAGAAAAAGAAAAAGGAAAGAAATTAGGAAATTTTCCTAATTTCCGAAAATTCCGAAAATGCGCCGAAAATGCACAAATTCAGAAAAATACGCAAAAATAGTCAAAACGACCGGCTCGAAGAGTACATCATCGCTGTAGCATCCACGAGTTCGAGAATTGACAAACAAACTCACCGTAGGGTTCCGTAACTGGTACGTGAGAAAAACCCACACGGCTCGTCAACTCAACTCGGAAGCCACGAAAGCGAACCGAAACTCAACGAAACCAATCCGAAACAGACCCGAAGTTATCCAAAAAAGATCCAACAAGATCCAGGGCATTACATCCTCCCCTCCTTTAAAGAATTTCGCCCTCGAAATTAAGGACTAACAAAGGAGAAGCAGGGAAGAACAACCCAACAACGCAAATCTCGGAACACACAGCTCAGAGGAACACCGTCAGACCACAATTACAGGTACACACTCTAGCTTCCCAGACAGCAAGTCTACAGCACGAGTACGGCACCAAAGTGAACACATCTGACACCTCCGAAGCAAGGGCAACGTCGTTTACGTCTCACAGGGCAGGAGACACGACAGCCACAACAATCGAGAAACACAACAACAACACGGCAAGCAGCAGCTCACACAAGGAGACACAGTCCTCATAGCTGACAGCTCGACCACATCATCGGCTCTAGTGCCAAAGGCAACAGGGAACACCTGGCACACAGGACACCAACGACAACAACAACGCTGGACCAAAGACACAATCAAGTCAGCACTCACTCAGATATCACATCTGATCAAGTCGCAAGCTAACTCTACCCAAAAGAGGGAGTACAGCAAGCCGACTGACAAGACAATGGTCCAAGACAAGAACACAAAATCATAAAGAAACAGCGCCAGAACAATACAACGGCAGCACCTGCAGAACTCTGGCTCTGCACAACACGTAGTGCCAAGAAACACATCTGCAAGCAGGGTCACAACAAGGCACAAGAACAGCTGAGCACATGACCACAAAAGTCAGGTCGCGCATCAGACTGCTCACCAAGAGAAGACCCACAACAACGAGAAACGACAACAATCTCGGGGAACGCAACTCAAGGACTAGCAACACGCCTCAAGAGCACAACACCCAAGAAGGAAAAAGCAGAGCAAAGGGTACTTAATCAGCAAGGAATGCTAACCAATTCCCCAACACTCACACAATTGCCAATGCCAACACAAGAAAACCACAAACAAAGGCACGGCAACTGACGACATCAAGGCACGAGAAGCCAAGACGAAGTCACATCGAGAAGGGAAAGACCTCTCGACAACCGGGTAGCCAACCCACACACAATAGTTGTACTCTCAACAACGTGCACAGGCAACAGAACAACATCGGTAGTCGCATCTCAGCACACACCGGCGCCATCGCAATCAACAAGATCGCAATTCACACGCCACGAGCACCAATCCAGCGAATAGCCGAACACAAAGAGCCTAAGTGCAACAAGAGAAGAGCACCAGCTTCAGCGCAACGCACAAGGAAAGCATCAATCTCAGCTCACCTTCACGTCCCGACACAATAAATGAGCCTTCACAATACATCGGCCGTTAGACACAGCACGACAATTACGGTACACAATAGCTCTTAACACCATCATGGAGTCCAAAGCCAAGCAACCGTATAACAAGGAGCAGATCAGACTCAAAACAAAGCTGTCTACACTTAAGCAGACACAGGACAAAGGCAACACTAAGACAGCAAATCCAAGGCAAACCTCGAAAAAGCATCACCACTAAGGACGAGAAGCAACAAGCTCAACAACAACAGCTCACCAGGAAGGGAAAATCCTAGGTTCGCTCGAGCAACTTCTCAATCGAGGCAACACGACAACCGAAACGACGAAAACAACAATGCATCAGAATCTAAGCAGACTCAAGCCGGGATAACCAAAGCAACGTAAGAACGTGCATGGCCATACACCAACGCTAAAAGTCATAAGCCACCTGAGCAAAATACAGAAAACAGCTCGAACAATGCACTACAGGTTCATGCCAACCGACAAACACTGCCAAGCGCAACACGATCGAGACCAACTTCAAAACCGAACGAAGCACATCGTCTCATCCAGACGAGAGCAAAAACCACCTCGTACAGTGCTAACCAAGCACGTACAAGACCACACACGAGAAGCACTACGATAAACATCGCAACACCTACGCCAGCAAGAGACTGTACTGGGCCTAAGGACTCTGGAAACTGTATATCTCGGATTCCCATGTACTTCACACAACAACGCTCTGATAGCTCAGAAAAGAAACTCCGAACATCTCAGAACACTGCCCTGATACCACCTGTAGCGACCCGGATTCCGGATACCCGGTGCACCCGGTATAAATACCGAATACACGTGATACCACATGGGACCCGTGAGGCCTCCCAAGCGCAGGAAAGCGCCGAAGGGATAAAAGGCATGTGTAGAGTACATTGAAGCCACAGAGATATAACAGTAAGCAAGTAAATTTCATTAGATTGGATTGCTAAAGTAGCAGAAATAAAATTACAGCTTCATTAATAAATTTTTAACAATTAAACACAGAGTCCAGCCCAAAGGAAAGACAACAAGTCTAGCTCAGTACAGCACGATAGAAAGAAACGTACACAGAAGTCGGGAGAAACCCGACGCAGGTACGGCTGGCAGCTACAACAGCAAGAGACGCTCCACCAAGAACAGCAGAGGCAGACAGCGAAACCCACCTGAAAAGCAGCAGGGGTGAGTCTCAACAGAAACTCAGTAGGGGTCACGCGGATCCCCACTAGACAGCGCACAAAGCCACGGAAGCAACAACAAAGCAGCAGGAACAGCAGGTGTAGCAAAGCGGGAAAAGCTACACTACAAAGCTGTAAAGGAACAGACGGGAAGTAGGAGTAGGGAACACGCAGGAGAGGGTGAGAACCCGCACCAAACAAGTGGCCACCGAACTAACCTCGGCACCCCAAACTACTCCAAACAAAAGGCAACAGATGGATGACCCTGAACTCACGCAGAAGGGTACACCAATCCGTCAACCAGCCCCAAACAATCCAGGTCTAGACAAGACCTAGACAGACGCCAAGCAAGCACGTACACGACCAAAAACATCGTGCACACAGCCCCACGCACGAACAGAACACCGTGCGGACAACAAAACACTGACCCCGAGTGCAGCCACGAACGGGCAACTCGCAAAGGTCACAACGCGCAAGAAAACGCGAAGAGCTACGCATCATGTGACGGAAGCACCCCCTTAGAAAGCCAGCTGCGTCCACTGACGTCTTATGCCGCACCTCAAGTGTCTAGCCTACAGCACTGCTACTACAACAGCAGAGACATAGACACAAGCTGAACCAAACAGGAACAACAAAACAAGTAACTAGTCAGGGTCACGCCCGTCGACGTAAGTCCTCCGTCCCTGACCACGTGTGCACACACTGGCTCTAGCCCAAAGCCAGGTCCTCTAGCTAGTATTCTCCCTCGCTAGGACGCTACCGTGTGGCCAGGAGCCCGCGGAACCAGCTACAACCGCTCAATGGGAAACACTCCTCTGCTTTCCGCAAGCAGGACGGCACTCAACAGACCTTAGAGCAACAACAAGTGGAGGCTTCACACGACACAGAAGCTCAAAACACAAGTGCCGAAGTACAAACGGGCGACCACACCCCTCAACACGTACTTCGAGGCACCAAATGGCAGCATCGCCACTGCCGACAACTCAGGACAAGCAACTAGACCTCCTATGTAACGATCCTGAGTCGAACGACTCAAAGGCAAGATCATCACAACAGCGGGACAAGCCGCCAATCGGTCTAATCCTAGGCCAAAGAAACCACGCTCCGCAGAAAACAACACACGGAGACCTGAGGGAAACACCAAGAACCCTCAGCACAGCTGGACACGTAAACCGAGGTAGAACAACACCTCGAAGCATCCAGAAGCAGTGTCTCGGACAGGACAGAACCGCCAAGACACGCACAAGCAAGGTCACACGTCAACCACTGGGTCAAACCGGGTTGACCGAAACCAAACAACAAGAGCATACAAGAGTAGGATCAAGACTCCTACCACAAGTACGAAGACTCCTGGCTACCTTACAACGTAGTCTTAACCATCATACGACATCAAGAGATATCCACAGGACAACGGGCAGACCACTAGGCCAAGCCAAGACACACAGAATCATCGGGCGGAAAACCAAGGCACAAAGGAAGTAACGCACAGGCCCTAGACCGCTACTAGCAAGTGACGGTCTAGCTCAGGGCCGTTATTTCCCAAACGACGGACGGACACCAGGCCGTCACACACCACCCTGATAACCTACAAAACCACACAAAAGCCAAGTAACGCACGGCTCTAGGCACGTTACAAGCAAACGACGCACGGGGTCCCCACCGTCACATCCAACGGTGCAGCAAACCCAAACCAACGTGAAGTAACGCGCGACGCCAGGCGCGTTACTCACAAACGACGCGGCAGGAGAGGGCCGTCGCATTCCAAACGACGCGCAGGGGCCCATCCGTTACTTCAACGGCATGGCCACCCTCAACCCAGCACGACAGCAAACGACGGACGGAGGCATGCGCGTTACTCACAAACGACGCACAGGGGCTCCACCGTCGCTTCCAACGGGACAGCCACCTAACCTCGTCCACACAGAATGTAACGGCCAGGGGCAGGCGCGTTACACTCAAACAACGCATAGGGGCACGACCGTTAGAGGCACCGCCTCAACGAGTCAAACGTCAGTCAACGGAAAGTAACGGCCTGGGCAAGGCGCGTTATTTCCATCTAACGCGCTGGGTCAAGCGCGTTAGACCAACCGACTAAACCCCAAGGAAAAACGACGAAACGCAAGTAACGGCCAGTCACTGGCGCGTTACACGGGAATGACGCACCACCCTCGGGCCGTCACTCACCCAGAAGCAAAAGAGCTCAAAACAACATAGACCAAACGACGGTCAGTCGTAGGGCCGCTAAATCAAGTAACGGTCGCTGGCATGACCGCCACTTCGGTTACGGCGGAAAAACATAGGAATGGCCGGATCGGCCCGTTCCACGCCCCATTCACGCCGAAACGCAGGGGAAACACACCGCAACGACAAAAGACAACACCAGGGAACTTCAAACCCCACATTCAACATCAAAAATGCAAGATTCGGGCGATTTTACCAAATCAACCCTAAATGGGTCACCGAGGTTCCCGGGCTTCTACCGGCCTCGAATGAACACCAAATCGCACGAAACCAACGTGGACGGGATTCTAACATCCCTGCGGTCAGTTAGAGACTAACTACGCCGCAAATGGTCACCGTTTACCGGCCGACCCTAAAAACCACGAAAATCATGGTTTAGGCAAAACAAGCCCAAACACGCTCGTTTCCTAGCCGAACGCCGTGCAATGGCAGGGAAAACGAAGATGGAGAAGCAAGGATCCGTCACCCTACCTCCACCGAAGAAACCGTGCCCCGAAGGGACTAAACCACGCCGAAAACCACTCGCGAACCGATTTCACCGGCTTTGAATCCACCGATCGGGATCGCGCCAGAATCGATCCGATCCTCGCTCCATCGCGCATCCAACCAGCTCCACGGCTTCACCGCCTCGCCCACGCACGCCTCCGTCTGCAACCGGAACCGGAAAGGGGAGAGAACGAGAGAGAACGGGAGAGAGAGGGACGGTCGCGCGAATGAGGGAAGAAAGAGGAAAGAAAAAGAAAAAGGAAAGAAATTAGGAAATTTTCCTAATTTCCGAAAATTCTGAAAATGCGCCGAAAATGCACAAATTCAGAAAAATACGCAAAAATAGTCGAAACGACCGGCTCGAAGAGTACATCGTCGCTGTAGCATCCACGAGTTCGAGAATTGACAAACAAACTCACCGTAGGGTTCCGTAACTGGTACGTGAGAAAAACCCACACGGCTCGTCAACTCAACTCGGAAGCCACGAAAGCGAACCGAAACTCAACGAAACCAATCCGAAACAGACCCGAAAGATCCAAAAAAGATCCAACAAGATCCAGGGCATTACAGTCACAGCACTCTAACGGTCCAACACAAGAGCGTCACGCGAGAGGGGCAACACCGACTGTGACGCACCCACCCCGGGGCGTCATAGTCTCTAACGGACCAAGCCTGATGCGTTAGAAGACAGAACGAAACAGGTTGTGACGCACACACCTCGGGGCGTCACAGCCTCTGACGGTCCTACCTAGACGCGTCAGAAGAATGGGCTGCGTCAGCTCTGACGCTCCCATTCAGGGGCATCATAGTCTCTGACGGTCCTACCCAGGCGCGTCAGAAGACTTGTGACTCCAACGGCTCGAAAACACAAAAACAGACGTAGCGGTCGAACCTAGGCGCGTCACACTCTCTGGCGGTTTATCGTGGGACCGTCAGAGTGACCGACGCCCTGCCGACAAACAGGACCCTGTGACGCACCCTCCTTGGGGCGTCACAGCACGTAACGCACCCACCCTGGGGCGTTACAGACTGTGACGGTCACTGGAAGGACCGTCACACCGTCCCGAGAACGCTAAGGCGGGATACGACCCAAAAATCATCCAACGCCCCCATACCTCCACGGGAGAGGGGGAAAGCAAGGGGGAAGCTCCCAAATAGCCCCTAGCATGCATCTATGGCCTCGGATCGGCCAAAAACGCAACGAAACGAGAGATCCGGCTCACTCCCCAAAAACATGGATTTTTCCAAAAATCCTAGATTTCGCCCGCTCGGCTCACCATGGCCTACAAAACTCGCGGGAAAGGGAATGCACGAGCTGGGGGTCCATCTCCCTACCTCCACCGAAGATTTCGTGCCTCGAGCTCGCCGATCCGCGAAGAAACCCCGCGAAACCCTCGCCGACTCGCGAACGCGCCACCGAGCTTCGCCTCGATCCGCGCCTATCCTCGCCCGCATCCTCGCCCACGCCGCCTCCACCTCGCCCCCGCCTCGCTCCGTCGGCCGCCGGAGAAGAGAGGGGAGAAAGAGAGCGTGAGAGAAGAGAGAGGGAGGGAAGCGAGAAATGAGAGGGGAGAGAGAGAAAGAATTAATATATATAGAAAAATATAAAAATTCTAGAAATTTAAAAAATTACGAAAAATTATCTCCGCGATCCTCGGGAGGAGCACAACGCACTGGTATAGTCCCGGAGTCGGAGAACGCTACGGTTTGCCCTGCACAGAGTTCCGAAGGCGCATCAGGGAAAAACACGTGTAAAACACAAAATACGCTCCGAGACCCACTAAAATGATCCGAAAAATATCCGAAGAAAATCCGGGGCATTACAGCAACTCAATGCATTTTTTTTAGATTTTCTAGTTTTCTTGTTTTTATGGATTTTCATGAGCAATGCAAAGATAAGAGACAATGAATAACTACTAAACAAGAACGCATTAGGACGGTTGATGCAGGAAAATATGCCCCGAAAGATGATGAGCGCATGCGATAAAGAATAAAGAAAAAGAATCGTGATCGTCACCAAGGATTTATAATACAAAATAACAATAAGGATTCCTACTGAGATCGTATCGTTTACCTTGAAAATATAGGGGCCAGCCAGAAAGAAAATTAATTAACCCTTGGCCTGGCCGATAAACGCGGTCTCTGTAGTGACCACGACTTGATGAATGTGGTCTCTAGGACATCTGCGTTCAAATAGAGGGTGCGGGAGATGGAGATCAGCGCTTCCTCACTCTTAAGGCAGCCAAAAAATAAGGGCCTCACGTCTATTGCCTACTTGGACCTACAAAACAAAGGAATTGAGGAGAAAAGCCCATTAGAACTATGCTTTATGTAGTATCTATCCCTTAGTAAGAATAAATATACAATTAGAAGGGAAAGTACCAAGGGGTTTGAGCTTTTAACCCCCGTTTAAGGAACAAAAGATAGGTGTGTGTGTGATGCAAATAATGAAGTAAAAAAGATAAAAGTGTGCTAACATGCCATGAAATTATGAAGAGAATTATAGAAGCAGTAAGGAAACAAAGAGCAATAGAAGAAACCCTATAAGAAAGAAGAGATTTTGACACTTCCTTGACTAATTGGAGTCAAAGGAGAGAGTGTTCAACGTAGCATGGCTTTGCCCCAATCCAAAATCGCCCTCCTTGAGCCCTAAGTCATGGGAGCCTATTTATAGGAGTTTAGAAACCCTAGTTCGGATTTGAGAGATAAAACCAGAAAACAGGAGTCCTAGATCAATTATTTCCCGAATAATCTATTGAATAACATCCCTAGAGAGATAGGAGGTGATCTGGAGTGAAAACTTCAGGAAGAAATTCCTAAACCATGACTCTAGGGTGATCAACACAGAAGAGACGTGTTCTGGCTGGGCAGCAGAACTCTCTGAGAATGCGGCCTATAGCACGACCGCGATCAGGCTTGAACGCGGGCACGCAATAGACCGCGTTCAGACTTGGGTAGCTAGAACGTGGAATGTTTTGAAAAATGATTTCCATAGCTTTAACAGGCCAAAAAAAATAAATTGAAATGAGCTCATAATGGGTCAAGGAAGACTCAAAAGCGATGGCCAATTCGGGACATCGTCAATATGAATAAGAGAAAGACTCAACATGTAGGCAAAAAATGGGTGTCTATAGATGTCCCTCCTTGATATTTACTTTGCAAGGGACTGAGCGAAGATGAAGCGAAGTGGAGATGAAGCGGAAGTGTAGCCGAGCACAATAAAAAGTGAGTATCAAGGTAAAAGACATCTGTCACAACCGACAATCGATTGGAATTATCCAGAAAATGCCAAACTAACTACAAGGATCAGCTAGCACGGATGACACATGTCTGGAGGAGAACTAACTAACTAATGAAAGGATAACGAGACACAATCAACCTCTTGAGGTCAAAGAGGCACCCTAGCCTTGATTGGCGTGCAGGTTCACTCATTAGAGGAGTTGTCAACAACTTGGCGGAAAGCGACGCCATCATGTGACTCACAGCTAATGAGCGGATCGGAAGAAAAAGTTGAAAAGTGAAGTGAATTGAGGGAAAATCCAGACAAAATCATGTTGACCAACTAGATCGAGCAACTAGCTCAGAGAAGACGTTCAAATTCAGAGTGAAATAAGGATATCTTATTCAAGAATTGAAGTGCAATTAGTCGTTGCCAAGTAAATGTCTTTGAAAGATTGTTAGTGGTGAACGCTCAAAAGATAACATGATGCATACTCGGCTAAAGAAAAAAAATCATCAAATCGAATGCAAAGAAAGACAATATAGAAAATACCCAAAGATAATATTACTATACCGAATAAATCGAGGGCCATAGCTTACTGCAACTATGGCGTGCGAGACAGAGTCCATCGTTCTCCAATTGATTCAACTTAACGGCATATCCAATGATTAACCGCATGCCCCTAGATCATTATCGTTTTTGATAAAGGAGAACATCAGATCTCAGAATACACGGAAAATTAGTCGGTGCTTGAGATAATATAATAGAGTAAATAGCATATAATAATGCATAGGATTAAGGATAAAGAGTACTTACTTATGCAAGTGGCACTCTGATGTCTCTATTTTTTTCTTTGTTTATAACATAACATAGACTATGTGACTCAAACAACACAAACTAATAGTGCAAACAGTATGGAGAAATTACGGAGCAACTAGGTCTCGCAATTATCCGTTTAAAATTCGAACCGAATTTGAATTCATATTCGTTTAATCGGATAATTATCCGATAGATAATTTAATCAGATATAGAATATCGGGTACCCAATTATTAATCGAATAAGAATTCGGATATTGAGATATCCGTGTTGGATATTATCCGATCGAATATAAACCCTTAGATAAATATCTAAGGATACACCTATTCTATATATAATTAACTCAAATCTTAATATGTCATTTGATTACTCTTTTTTACCTTTTTTTCGTAAAATATGCTTTAAAAATAAGAACTCCACTTACACCCATCACTAACTTTTATCCTATTTTTTAGGATAAAGTATAATCATTTTATAATATCTCCCAAAACAAAAATACTTTCACTCTTTCTTTTTTTTGAGAACACAAACTAGGATGCTCTCACACAACTCACGTGACTCACCTCTAAACAGGCCTAGTAATTATCCATTTAAAATTCGAATCGAATTTGAATTCATATTAATTAGATAATTATTTAAATAAAATATATGATGAATAATTTTATTATTAATTATTAATCAGATACGAATTTGAATTTCACAATATTCACTTGGTATCTAATCGATTTATATGTCTAGGAGCAACTATACTGGAAATCCGAAGGATAAAGTGCAGTGACATAACGAACTAGAATTAACATGATTCTCACGTAGAACTAGGGATGTTCATAATTCGATTCAAATTGAAAAATCAAATTGAATCGCTCGATTCAGTTCGATTTAGTTCAATTTGAAGTCGAATTCGATTTGATTAGATTTCATAACGTGTGAAACCAAATCAAATAGAATAAATCAAATTTATTATTTATATATTTTTACTCATATTATATAATATAAATATATTAAAAAATTAAAATGTTAATTATATACATATAAAAGTATACAAAATATAACAATGTTTATTTTTATTTTTATTTTATATACATATAAGTCATTAAATTATATATATATATATATTATAATAAAATATAAAAATTCGATTTAAAATCGAATCAAATCGAACTAAATCGAATGTTTTTATTTAATTCGATTTGATTTAGTGAACCAATCCGATTTAATTCAATTTGAAAGAAAATGATCTCAAATCAAATTAAATCGAACTATATTCACCCTTACGTAAAATGCGACCTTACGAAATCGGTCCATCAGGGGACCCGATCCCGTCCGACATTTTATAAGCCCAAACGGCCCGTTCAAAATTCATTTGAACCTCACTCCCTTTCTCCTTCCCCTCCCAGAGCAAGAAACCCGAGCCTCATCCTTCACACCACCACCTCCATGGCTCCGAAGAGGGCGAAGCTCATGGCGAGTGCGAGTCGAGTGGTACGCCAGTGCCGCGTGAAAGAAGAGGCGGCGGCGGCGATGGATCCCGTGGCAACAAGAGAAGAAGAAGCGAGTCGAGTGGTACGCCAGCGCCGCGTGAAAGAAGAGGCGGCGGCGATGGATCCCGTGGCAACAAGAGAAGAAGAAGGAGGAGAGGAAGCTCCGGTGCGAGGGGATGAGGCAGCGGCGGCGGCACCGGAGGTAGAAGGTGGAGAAGGAGAAATGGCCGGGGAGGAAGCCGCGGCAGCGAGAGAGGAGGCCGGCGCCGGTGGAGAACACCACTTGCCCGAGGTAGGCCCTAGAGATTTAAAAAATGAGTTTTGATTCCATGGGACGGTAGAAAAGAGGGAGATGAAGGTCCATCGTGCCTCAGGCTACCATTTGTAGGGCAAAATCGCCCCTGGACAACCCTCCAAAGACGAGGACGATCATCCGTCGGTGCATGTGAGAACGCGGTCGCCACAGGCGCGCGTCCAGACCACCGAGGCTTTGCACTGTTTAACTTTCAGTTTTTTTTAACTTTAGAATTAACATATTTCTGATCAAAATCACTTAAATATTTCACAGGGAGCTACTCGGACGCGAATTTCATGGATGTTGGTACGGGCGGTGTACCTCGCACTGCCGGAGTTCCAAAGGGCCAGGCTAGAGAGAATGGGGTTTGGGGAATTCTTAAGAATAGATGTCCTACGGATTGATGTGGCTTTAGTGCAAGCACTAAAGTCCAGATGGGATGATGAGAGCAGGGCATTTATCTTCCCGTGGGGTCACATGATTCCCACTTTGGAAGACGTGGTTCGCATCACGGGATTGCGAATCCACGGGATGGCGGTGAGCGGATTTACCTATGCCGACTATAGGGAGATGGCTCAGAGGCTGATGGGGTTGAGGTTAGAGGGAGAGGGGCGGTCTTCCCTGATCCCGAGAGTGAGACTCCAGCAGAGTCTGGGGCTGAGGAACACGGGAGTGGAGGCAAGGGAGACCCCGGAGCAGCACTTACAGCGGTTGATAGATGGAGCGAGAGAGAGAGTTTCTCTTGCACCAGGACCTGGGGCGGACAAGATCCTTCGGTGCTTCCTGATCCTGATGATCGGGAAGCTACTGCTGGGCTCACGAGGGGATGCGGTGAGCTGCCGCCACCTGCCCTTGCTGGAGGATCTGGACCGAGTGGGGGAGTATGCGTGGGGAGCAGCAATGTTGGCCCACCTATTCGACAGTTTGAGCATCTCTACACGACAGACTTCTCTTGGCGGATTCTACCCCTTACTCCAGGTAAACGCTAAACCTTAGCTTTGATATTCAATTTTGCTTTTGTATTATTATGATGATGTGCACTAATCAACTCTTTCACAGGTTTGGAGTTATCTTTACCTACCCTCATTCGGACGCAGCATGGAGGTCCACCCAGGCCTGGTCCCGATAGCACGACGGTGGATGTCGAAGCGCGACAGTCGATCATTAAAGCACCAAATGGTCGCCATCCAGGACGAGATAGACACCTTCCCCTATGCAGCGGTAAAGCCTAAATTCAGCTCTGTTCTTAGATTAATTAGACTTTACACTTCTTAATCATTTTTTCTTCTTTGTTTTCTTTGCGTAGGTGATCTGGACCCCGTACAGGGATGAGGCAGATGACCAGCCGTGGGTGACAGCTGGCTCTCCCTATTTTGGTAGGGAGATCTGGTTGCATTCACTCAACATAGTGGAGCCTCTTCACTATCGGCTGATCATGCGAACACTGGGACTTCACCAAGCATTGGTGGAGTTCCCCTCTCGACAAACCGCGATTCGTCCCGGGCGGAGGTTCCGAGGGCTGCAGGGTAGTGTTGACTGGAGGGTGCGTGCGGCGGAGCAAATCCAGGATTGGGAGCGGTGCGGACGCTCGGTGATAGTGAGAGCACAGTCCGATGAGGAGTACATGCGGGCCTTCTCACGACTCTACGGGAACCAAGTGTTCCGGGGCACCCGTCGACCGGTGAGTTCTTACCAACCCTTACCTCTTGCATTCTAATTGAATCAGAGATATTAATGGCTCTCTATGTAGTTTGACCCCGAGGGTAGGATAGCGGAGCTCCAAGGGTTGCTCCACTTGACCATTGGACAGCGAGATGAGCTCCAGCGCACGCTAGACCTATTGGTAAGAGCACCTCACCCTTTAATTCAATAATGGCACCCTGAGCTAACCCACTTTGTTAATGCAGCGAGGCGAGATAGCGCAGTGCCAGTCAGCCCCGGCTCCTTCTATCTCTTCTCAAGCACCCGTTGACCGGGCCGAGCTAGATGAGCGGCTTGCTAGGACACTATCTCGGGCCGAGGCAGCCGAGGCCTCCCTTGCGGAGAAGGTGAGCACCTTGACCTTCCTTACCTTTAATTGCATTTTAATAAATGTTAACATTAAGTGTGAAATGCAGGAGCGAGACTTGCAGGAGGCCTTGAGCAAGGCTTCGAGGATGCGGGATGAGGTCGCAGGACTACGGGGTGAGATGGAGCGAGCGAGGATAGAGGTTGTTCGACAGGAGGCCCGTGCGGAGGCCCTTGAGAGAGTGATCCAGCTTATGGGGGAGCAGCGCCATTACCCATGTAGCGGAGCACCGAGTGGCAACTCCTTTCGACAATACTTCATCGGCTCCTCCGGACGACGGAGGAATGAGGAGGAGCGCCAGCAGTGGCGCGAGGAGGGTAGCACGGCGATGGGGCCACCAACTGACTGGCGTCAAGAGGATGCGAGGGAGAGCGGAGGATAGAGATAGATAAGACCCTTTTCTTTTTATTATGTGAACAATGATGTTCAAAACTTTACCCTTAAATGATATGAAAACATGTTTTCTTTCAAAAATGATTGAATGATTGAATTGAGCCATATGAAGAGAGAGAACGAGAGCAACTCAAACACAAACGCGGATGACTGACATGACCACTGGACTGACTTAAAATAACGGACAAAAAGAAAGCACACAGATGGTTAGGATGAACGCGGTCTACTAAGAGGCTGCCATCATAGATGCGGTTTCTGGTGCAATTGCGATCAAACCGCAGTGACTAGGCCCGAGAAAGCTCGGAGAGGAGTGGGAAAAGGCTCACGAGAATTGAACGCAGTCTACCCAGAGGTCACGACCAGAGAAGCGGTCTCTGGGCCAACCGCGATCAGATCGTAGTGACCAGACTCAAGAAAGCTCAAAGCGCGGTGGGAAAGGGTTATGGCGGGGTAGAATCTCGGATTTTTTTTAGATTTTCTTGTTTTTTTTTTTCAAATATTAGAGATAAGACAACCAATAGACTAAGTGAAACACAGAGGCACTAAAAAACATGAACTAAGTAAAACCACACGAACTGTACGAGGCGTACGCACTAGCAAACCACGAAGGACAAGAAACGGAGAACGTGGTCGGTAAGAGCACTGCGACAAGACCGTGACGCGGCGGCGACGTGGGGATGGATCGACGGCACTCCGAGGCGCGAACAGGACGGGAACGGATAACTGCTATCTCACACAGCTCGGCCTCACGCCGGACGGTCTCACACCGGGCGACACACTCACACTCAAAAGAGAATGAGGGAAGGGAGGTGGCAAGAAGAGAACATTCTTCTCACGTATAAGCAACTCTTTCTTCAATTCATCATATCATCTCGTAACACACCTTAGCCTCCTTATATAGGAAAGAAAGCTATAACAACAAGACCCTCAATCTTTCCCAATTGTGTTTATACCCTGGCCTAACAAGACAAAGCCCACCAACCAATATTTGACTTGGACCCTAATAAAATATAATTCTTTGACTTAGGTAAAAATAAAATAAGATAGGGTGGTTTAATAATACAAATACCACCGTACACACAGATACACAAATACGTATAAATACGTATTCAGGATGTCGGGTCTTCAATCGAGTCTCCGAGCCATAAGCTCGGTGCAATGGCGGTGCGGCGTCGGCTCCGAGTAGTGGGCCCGGTAGTGGACCCGGTGTCCCCACCAACCCTCTCGGGGCAGCTGGAGCTCGACTCCGCCGAGTAAGGGGGGACACGACTGTGGTAGTGCTCCAGCAGATCTGGATCGAGGCGCTGGAGATCTTCCCAGCTGATCCAGGAATCATCTGATGGTGGACGGTCGCGCCAGCGGACAAGGTAGCGCTGGTACACCCTGCTCCGTGTAGTGGTCACCTGCTCATCCAGTATCCTCTCAATATGCTCGCGCGGTACTCTCGAGGCTGTGGGACGTACAGCGGTGGGCTCACTCTCAATGGGGGGAGAAGGCTCGAAAGGGTCACTAGGAATCGCTGTGGGTTCCTTGTAGACCACTAGGTCTGCCACATTAAAAGTTGAGCTAATCCCATATTCGGGAGATAAGTCCACAACATAAGTATTGGAGCCAATCTTCCGCAGAATTGGGAAGGGTCCATCACTACGGGCTTGCAACTTTTTAACGGCTCCCGAGGGGAGTCGTTCGGGTCGAACCCGTACCATAACCATGTCACCTTCTTGGAATTCATGGTGACGCTGATGCGAATCAGTCAATTTTTTATAAGTCTCATTACTGAGGTTGATTTGCTTGCTAATTGACTCATGTAGACTCTTGACATGCTGTGCAAACTCCTCAGTTGACTTGGATGTTCTAGACTCGAGGGGAAGGGGAATGAGATCCACAGGTTTCCTAGGTTTATAGCCATGCACGACCTCAAATGGACTCATACCGATGGACCTATTGATGGAGCTGTTGTATGCAAATTCGGCTCTGGGCAAAAGAAGATCCCAAGTGCCGGAATGTTCCCCTACAAGACACCTCAACAGATTCCCTAAACTCCTATTGACGACCTCAGTTTGCCCATCAGTTTGGGGGTGATAGGCAGTGGAAAACTTCAGTTTGGTGCCAACTAGGTGTCAAAGTGTCTTCCAAAAATAGCTAGTGAACCGGACATCTCGGTCAGACACGATGGTTTGGGGAAGACCATGTAAACGCACGACTTCATCAAAGAATAAATGGGCTACTCTAGATGCATTAGATGTTTTGGAACATGCAATGAAGTGGGCCATCTTAGCGAACCTATCAACGACAACAAAGATGGAATCATGCTTGTGAGCAGTGCGAGGTAAACCAAGGATAAAATCCATACTCACATCAACCCATGGTCGATCAGGAACGGGGAGAGGAGTGTAGAGACCAGTGTTCTGTTTGACCTGTTTGGCCATCGTGCATGTCCTACACTGGGCTACAATCTTGGCCACATCTCTCTTCAGGTCAGGCCAATAGAAGTGCTCCTCCACAGAATGGATGGTCTTGTTGCGGCCAAAGTGACCAGCAAGACCTCCAGCATGCATTTCCCATATCAGGAAGTCCCGAACAGAAGTCCTCGGGACACAGAGTTGCTGCCCTCGAAATAAAAAATCATCTTGGAGTAGATAGTCAGAAAAGGCTATCGAGGGTCCAGCAGACAGAGCAGAGTAGGCAGGGCCAAAATCAGGACACCTTCCATAGAGTTCCTTCATGCGGTCAAATCCGGTGACCTCTACCCGAACAGTGGAAAGAAGGGAGACCCTTCGACTCAAGGCGTCGGCCACCTTATTGTCCTTTCCAGCCTTATGCCCTAGGACAAATGTGAAAGACTGGAGAAATTCTACCCACCGACCATGCCTAGGGTTTAAACCCTTTTGAGAGCTAAGGAATTTCAAAGCCTCGTGGTCCGAGTATAAGACGAACTATTGTGGTAAGAGATAGTGTCTCCAGTGTTTGAGAGCTTGGACCACGGCATAAAACTCCTTATCATAGGTGGAGTATCGAAGCTTTGCATCAGAAAGCTTCTCGCTGAAATAAGCCACAGGGTGGCTTTCCTGGCTAAGCACTCCACCTATTCCTATACCAGATGCATCACAAGAAACCTCAAAGACTTTGAAAAAGTCTGGTAGGCGGAGGACACGGGCTTTGGTGATAAGCTCCTTTATGGCAAGAAAAGCCTGGGAGGCGGCTTTGGTCCACTCAAAATTCCCCTTACAGATGCAATCCGTAATGGGTGCCATAATGGTGCTAAAATCCTAAATGAAGCGTCTGTAGAAGGTGGCTAGTCCGTGGAAACTACGAACGTCATGGACATTCTGGGGCTCCGGCCAGTCTACTATAGCTCGGACCTTTGATGGGTCCACAGACACTCCTTGACTAGAAACCATAAATCCAAGGAAAGTGACCCGATCTGTCATGAATTCACATTTCTTGAGATTGGCGAATAGGGTTTCTCTCCTCAAAGTCTCGCAGACTTCCCTCAAATGATGGATGTGGTCTTGAGGGTTGTGGCTATAGATGAGAATGTCGTCAAAGTAGACGACAACAAAGCGACCAATGAGGGGTCGAAGGATTTCCGTCATAAGCCGCATGAATGTGCTGGGGGCATTGGATAGCCCAAACGGCATGACGAGCCACTCATACAGACCTTCTTTAGTTTTGAAGGTTGTCTTCCACTCGTCCCCTGGTCGAATCCGGACCTGGTGGTAGTCACTTTTCAAGTCAATCTTGGAAAAGATAGTGGCTCCACTCATCATGTCAAGCATGTCATCAAGACGGGGAATGGGAAACCTATACTTGACAGTGATCTTATTGATGGCGCGGCTGTCAACACACATCCGCCAGGTGCCATCCTTCTTGGGTGTAAGCAAGGCAGGGACCGCACATGGGCTCTTGCTCACCCTGAGGAAACCTTTGTGGATAAGGTTCTCGACAATCCTTTGGAGCTCAGCATGCTCCTTGGGGTTCAACCTGTAGTGGGGAAGGTTGGGTAGGGTGGACCCAGGGACAAGATCAATGGCGTGTTGAACATCACGCATGGGAGGGAGTGTTGAAGGCAAGTCTTCTGGGAAGATATCTTGGAAGTCCTGCAGGGTTGCCTGGACTTCAGGTGGGATGGAGACTTGGGACTCCTCAGGGGTAATGGTGACGACAACAGCCCAAACAGGGGCACCCTCGGCAACCTCTCTATTCATCTCACGAACACCTATGAAGTTCAGGCGCCTAATCGGGTCATGGTCAACCTTAGGGGCCTTAGTGATGGATATGACAAGTGTAGGAGAGGAGGGAATGGGAAGCTTCCCTTTGGTGGGGGTTGGGGCATTCTCCTGAATTTTGGGGGATGCAGCGGGTGTGGAGGTAGGACTCTTTCCCGTGGCCACCTTTGGGGGTGTTGGGAGCAACTGAATCCTCTTCCCATTGTGGGAGAAGGAACACTCATTGGACCGACCGAATATGGTAAGGTCTACATCGTAGATCCATGGCCGTCCTAGGATGATGCTCCCGACCTTCATAGGCACTAAATCGCATAGGATTTGTCCTTGGTAGTACTGGAACTAGATGGGAATGACACATGTAGTGGTAACTGGGATAGACGTGTCGTCAACCCAAGCCACGTTGTATGGCCTCGGATGAGGATGGATAGGTAGATCTAGACGGGATACAAAGTCTGAAGAGACTACATTGATACAGCTCCCGTTGTCAAAGATCACCTTGCGGGGTTGAGTTTTGACCATGATGTAGGTTTGGAAGATGGAGGTTCGACGCCAGTCGTCCTCCTGTGGGTGTGCGAGGATGCAACGAACTACACCTAGTCTTCCCTGGTTTGAACTTTCGGCAATTTCCCTCACTTGCATGTACTCGACATGCGTTCCATCATACCCTGCATCTAATTCCTCAAACTGGGCAACGAGATCAGGGTTAGGTTCATATCTCTCAAGGGTTTCTCCTTCCTGAGGTGGAAGCTCCATGGACTGGGGGTCGGTGATGACCAAGGCTCGGGTGGGGTAATTGGTGGCAATATGCCCTAGGTTATGACACCTGAAGTATCGAACTCCCGAGATAGGGGCTGGTTGGGAGGTGCTAGGGATGACCCCTTTTCCCTTGTCATCTCTCCTCTCAACTGGTGGAGTATACTCCAGTCTAGGCACAGCTGCGGGTGCAGGTAAGGGATTCCGTGGGAAAGGAGCCGTAGGGGCAACGGCTCTAAGTGGGGTAGCAGTAGGGACGTAGGAGGTGGAGGGGCCAGCTCTCTCAGTATAGCGGACTATGGGGTTTTGGGGTTCAGGTTGGCGGTAGATGGGAACCCGAGGTGGGATCACCCTTTGAAACCGCTCAACATCTCGTGCAACCTGGTAGGCGTGCTCGAGGGTGTTAACCTCCCGCAAGAATAATTCCCGCTGAATACTCTCGTGTAGGTCAGCCCTAAACCGTGAGAGGGTGACGGAGACATCCTCCATGACTCGGCTCCGAAGGAAGAAGTCATCAAATTTGGTGATGTACTCGTCCACGGACTTTCCATCTTGGGTGAGTTTCTGCCATTAGTCTAAAAGACGCTGATGGTAGGAAGGTGGCAGATACTTCTCCCTCAATTTCTCCTTCATTTCTTCCCACGTGTTAATAGGCTCCTCTCGTCTTCTTGCTAGGAGATTCTCAATATTACACCAGTAGGTTTTGGCTTGACCTAGGAGTTTCATTTTGGCAAACCTCACCCTTGTAGCAGGGGTCATGCGGCGATGCCAATCAAAATATTGGTCCATCCCGGTCTCCCAATCAAGATATGTAGCAGGGTTGAGGGACCCATCAAAACTCGGAGCGTCAATCTTGACGTTCCGTAGGACAATATCCTCATCATCGTGGTCTCTCTCTCGAGACGTACGGGCCTCTTGCTCTCTACCTTGGGGAGCCTGATTCGGGCGGACTTGCTCTCTCTCCTCCCTAGGATTGGCTACGGGATCGCCATGGCCATTTACTCGTCCTTCCTCTCCCTTCAGTCGATCCTCTAAGGCTCGGATCCTTTCATCTACCTCGGCTCGAAGTTGGCCTATGGATTCTTCAAAATGTGTTAGAAGATTATGCTCGAGCTGAGCCAACATAGCACTCACGCTCTTCTGATCCATGTGGGATTGTAGAGTTGAAGGGCGCTCTAGACGGTCGGATGAATTCCTAGACCAACGTGGCATGCACGACCTCGGACCTAAATGTGCAGTCCTGTGACCGATAATTAGCAAGCTATAGACCCGAATTTGTTGGCTAAATAGGCAAAGGGTCAAGTTTGAAGGACTGGTCAGGGAGAGTTGCTCGCCCGTAGGCGAAGTAGTTGTGGATCTACCTCTTGACAATTAGGGTGCCCTAATGTGGCAGTCTAGGTCCTAAGGATGGGTACATACAAGCTCTCGCTTTCCGTCCACAGCGATGCACTCAGGAGACTGGCTGCATGGATCGGGCACTCTCTCACTTCGCGCGGCAATTGAAAAGATACTAAATGAGTAAGTGAGGGGAGCACGTACCTAGCTAGACTGAAAAGTCTAACTCCGATCGGAGACGAAGGCGAGCGGGGACGTGCGTGCCCGCACGGCGTCGAAGAAGCTTCACCGGTTACAAGGATTCCCCTCCACGCAGGGAGGTCGCAATTATTACAAAATCACGTGACTTAAAATTTCCCACGCAGGGGAACAAATCACTCCAGACTTTCTCCGCGCAGGGAGACTTAGGGGCACTTACACTCCGTGAATTACGGACTATGTGTCAGCGATCGGGCGACTCAACCGTTGATCGAGCCGTAATTGTGGACCCGGGTGTCACACAAAACAATTCAAATAATTGATATGTAAATATATATATAAATATAGATATATAATATTATATATATCTTATATATATTAAATATATATATTTAACACTTCCTCCTTTTTTTGACTTTTCAAACTCCTCTTTTTTTTGACCTTTTTTTTTTAAAAAACCTCACCTACTGCGCGAATCACGCGGGAGGGTCAAGGTTGGCAGGTGGCCAACAAAGGCAGGCGGCTGGGCGTGGCGCACTGGGGCGCACGTGGGCGCACGGGGCCAAAGGCGCCGGCGCACGGGCGCACGGAGCTGGTCCGGGCGCGACCCCGGGCGCGGCACGCAGGCAGGCGCCCGCAGGCGCGCAGGCGGGCCGGGTGGAGGGCGCGCCCGGGCGCGGTGGGTGCGCTCGGGGGCGCTTGCTGGCGTAGCTGCGGCCGGTTGCTGCCAGCGCTGCGCGCGGCGGGGGGCGATCGAGCCCGGTGGCAGCAGCGGGGGCGGAGGCGCGCGGCGGCGTGCTGGGGAAGCAGAGGGCCGTTGCGGCCCGATGGGTTTTGAAACGTGGCACGGGCGACGAGACCCGGCCGCGCGAACCCCCTTTTCCCTTTTTTTTTCGGTTTCTTTTTTTTTCTTTACTTCTTCTGCTTTGTGCTGAGAGAGAGAGAAAGAGAGAGTGGAGGGGCTGCAGGCGGAGGGAGGTGGCCGCTCGCGGGTGGTCACGCGGAGGAGCTGTTAGAGAGGAAGAGAGGAGGGCGCGGCGGTGTGCAGAGGGGGGGGAGGTCGGCGCGGAGGTGAGCAGCAGGCAGGGGGTGGCCGGTGGAGACGACTGCGGTGGGTAACTTGGTTGGCGGAGGTGGACGAAGGGTGGCTCGCCGAGGTGGCCGTCCGACGACGGCGGCTGGCGGAGAGAGGCCGCGGAGGTTGCCGGTGGAGCGGCTGTGGTGTGGGAGGTAGCTGGCGTCCGGCGGGCGCACGGCTTCCCTCGCGGGCGCTGAGAGAGAGAAACAGAGAGAGAGACTCCGGAGAGAGAGAGGGAACCAGAGAGGTTTCTTTTTTTTTTTTCTAAAAATTTATTTTTTTCTCCAAATTTTTTTTTCACCCGAGGTCTCTCTACTTCTCTTCTTCCTTTTTTGTTGTTTCTTTTTTTTTCCAATCTCTTCTTTCAACCGAGATTTACTATTTTCTTTTGTTCTCTTTTTTTTTCCACTATCTAACAACAGAGAGAGAGAAGGGAAGACGACATGGATGTCGGGTTGACGGAGGTGCCGTGTTAAGCTCTGATACCAAATCTGACGCGGCGGCGACGTGGGGATGGATCGACGGCACTCCGAGGCGCGAACAGGACGGGAACGGATAACTGCTATCTCACATAGCTCGGCCTCACGCCGGACGGTCTCACACCGGGCGACACACTCACACTCAAAAGAGAATGAGGGAAGGGAGGTGGCAAGAAGAGAACAATCTTCTCACGTACAAGCAATTCTTTCTTCAATTCATCATATCATCTCGTAACACACCTTAGCCTCCTTATATAGGAAAGAAAGTTATAACAACAAGACCCTCAATCTTTCCCAATTGTGTTTATACCCTGGCCTAACAAGACAAAGCCCACCAACCAATATTTGACTTGGACCCTAATAAAATACAATTATTTGACTTAGGTAAAAATAAAATAAGATAGGGTGGTTTAATAATACAAATACCACCGTACACACAGATACACAAATACGTATAAATACGTATTCAGGATGTCGGGTCTTCAATCGAGTCTCCGAGCCATAAGCTCGGTGTAGTGGCGGTGCGGCGTCGGCTCCGAGTAGTGGGCCCTGTAGTGGACCCGATGTCCCCACCAGAGCGCGACCTTACGAAGTGACAAAACATAACAAACAAACATATACTTCAGCCACAACCAATGATTGAAATGAAGCAAAGAACTGTCGGGTTCGCAAACATAGGGAAAGCCCTCTCATGGAGTCATGTGATAAAGAGATAATGAACGGAGATTGAGAAGGATAGGTGGGATAAGGTGTTCCAGATTCAAATCATGGTTAGAACCGAAGAATCGAGACAGATCAGAGTGATGTGAGCAGAATAATCAGGAGATAGTAAGGAATTGAGTGAGGAATATTGAAGACCTGTAACCTGCACACTTGACAAACAAAATTACATATGTTCTCGAAAGAAGTAACCAGAAAAAGAAAAACAATGCATGAAAAGTGAAAGACACATTTTGATAATTTTTTGATTTTTTTTAAATTTACCTTTTTCTGATTTTCTGATTTTTTTGGATTTTGGATTTTTCTGATTTTTTAATTTTAAATATCTGATTTTTTTGAATCTGTCTGTTTCTCTTTTTTTAGATTTTTAACTATAAACCAAGACTTGACTAGCTACTTGCAGCATCCATGCGGGTTCAAACCATTGGTTAGGGGTCATCGTTCCTTCCCCTTTCACTAAGGACTTCTCAGAGCATGGTGTGCATTTAAAGTGGCGCAGTATAGCCAACTACCTCTAAAGAGCTGTGCCCCTACTAAGAGACACAACCCAGAATGTGAGGGAGAAGCAGAAGAAAATTTGGGATAAGCCTGATATAGTTTGAGGGATGTCAGGGTTCAAGTTCCTTCTATAGCAATGCCTCTGGAGATTCAATCTGTTGAGCCGGGACTTTTTGTCTTTATTTTTTGAGCTCTTTCATTTAAGGCACGCATACGACCGGACTTATGACGTCCCGTGAGGAAATTATACTGCCATGCCTTTCTTTGCATAATTTTTCTTGATTGTCACTTGGCTAGATTTTCACATATTTTGTAGGTCATCGAGACTGCCCCTATTTGAGAATGCCTCCCATGTTATTACTTTTACAAACCCTACGTCAGGATATATCATGCTAGCCCCTGCATCTCTCACCACAACATTGTAGACTCAAACTTTTAGCAACCGTCTTTGGGATCTAGAAGATAGATAGGAAGTAGATTGGCAAGCTATCTAGTATAGATTTGCAAAGCACCAATCACTCCCCATATGAGAGAAACTTGGCCTTCCATCCTGCAAGTCTAGACTCATACCTTTGCACAATGGGCTACCACTCACTGCAAAGGAGAGCCCCTAGAGACAATGGGAGGTCTAAATAGGAGAGAGAGAATTCTAGATGAATGCCGCCCTCTCAACAACTCTACCCTCCATGCTCACACCCACCACGAGGCTCTTGCTGAAATTCACCTTGAGGCCACTGACCTCCTCCAGTAGCTCTAATATCAATCTGGCTGGAAAAAACTAGGACTCATCTTCTGCTAAGAATAAAATGGTGTCGCCCGCATATTACAAATAAGTGATGGTGGTGTCACCTGGTCCAGCCTAGAAGCCTCTGATCAACCTTGCAGACTCTGCTCTCATCTTCATCTGACTGAGCATGTTAGCCACCAGAACAAAGAGGAGAGGGAACATGGGGTCTTCCCATCAGAGCCCTCAACCACTATGGAAATATGTGGTAGACTTGCCATTAACTAAAATAGCAAAGAGACGGATGATGTACATGCATGAGTCCAACCAATTCATGTATCACGAAAACCCATCATGTCCAGCATATTAAACAAACACTTCTAGTTGACCATGTTATTTGTTTTCTCAAAGTCAAGCCGAGAATCACTCATTTCTTCTTCTGTGTCTTCATATCAAAGAGACACTCGTGAACCATCGAGAAGTTTTCTTGAATATGCCTTCCCCTGGTGAAAGGCCTTTGAAAGTCACTGACCATTCTATCCATAACTCTCTCCATTCTTCTTGTCAGTAGCTTGGTGATGATCTTATTAGTGCCATTCAAAAAGTTGATGGGCCTGAAATCCCTAAAACATTGTGCACCTTGCTTTTTCGGGATGAGGATCACAAGAGTTTTATTAATGCCCCTCATGTGAGCCCTACACTCATGGAATTCTTTCATAGCACACAAAAATCATCTTTGATAAATTCTCAACACTTTTGAAAGAAAACAATAGGAAAACTATCGGGTCCTGGTGCCTTTGTCATCTGCAATAGAAAGGCTGCCTGATGAATCTCCTCCTCTGAGAAAGGCAGGTGTTGCACCCGAAATTATCTCAAGCTATTTTGAGAAATTGTTGCTATGCAACGTTCGACGACAAAGATGGCGTATCGTCAACACCGTCGAACTACGGAGTATCTCCGTGATGTAGGGTCTATTGATCCGACAATATTATCATGGTCGACGTCGTGGCAACCAGGTTAACAAGGAAGAAACAGGCGTATACCAGTCAGAGTAGCCGAGCAAGTGTATCACACGGCACAGACAGGCGCAAAACTTCCTCCCTACGCGGCGACGAGCGACCAAACAAACAAACAATGCTCCCTCCGCGGATGCGATACTGCCACGCGGCGAAGGAGCGATCTCCCCGAGATATATAGCTCCACCACGGCTCTTCTCCGACCCGGGACGACGAAAACGGCGCAAAACGACGCGAGGAGGAGCCAAGGAGCACGCCCGGGGGTCAAACGACCCCTCCCGGGGCAAAAAAAAGGAGGCCGCGGCCCCGCTGGGACCCAGCGGGGTCACGCGACCCCGCCGGTCCGCCCCGGGGTCGCGCGACCCCGCCGGTCCGCCCGGGGAGCCGCGCGACCCCGCCGGGTGGCCCCACCCGCGGGGTCACGCGACCCCGCCAGGTGGCCCCGAGGGGTCGCGCGACCCCGCTGGGTGCGCCCGCTCTGGGGTCGCCGCGACCCCGCCGGGTCGCTCCTGTCCCGGGGTCGCGCGACCCCGCCCGGGTCCGCCCCCCCTCCGGGGTCGGGCTTTTCAAAAAAAAAAAACAAGTTTTTTTTTTAAAAACCCCCTCAGAGGGGTCATTTGGCCCTTTTTGGTGGCCAGAGGGGTCAAAATGGCTTTTTGCCACCCCACCTTGACAGAATCGGGGCAAATTCGCTCATTTGACCCCTCTGGGCCCTCCCGCCTTCTATAAATAGACCCTAAGGGTCCATGTAAAAAAAGAGAAGGACAAGAGACAACGACGAGAGAGAGGAGACTACAAGCATCAACCTACGGAAGACACTTGAAGCTTTTTGTTCGTTGTTTCGGCCCGTGTGGGGTAAGTCCCCGGGTCTTGTATTTATGCCCCTACGGGGTATATTTACGTTTACGCCCCTCAGCGGGTCATGTTGTTAATTGTGCCCCTCAGCGGGCCATGTTTTGTAAGTCTTTACGTCTCGGGACGACTAAGTCTTGTATTTCTGCCCTTATAATGGCCAAATTACAAAAATGTCCTTCCCGGGATTGTAGAAGACTGAAGTCCTGTAATTTGCAGTTATACTCTGCAACTTTTTGTAATTGGGACTAAGTCCCTATCTCCCGCTCCAAAGCGGACGTTTGTACAGTCGACAACTCGCCGACATCATTTGTACTCATATGGAATTATAAAAGCACTCAGCATGCTCCATGTGTGGCCTCGAGGGAAAATTACAAGAAAACCCCCGACTTCTCAAAATTGCACATATATCCCTCCTTCGGCCAAATTGACAGATGTGTGCCTTCTTTGAAGCCCCTTGTCATTCCTTCGGTTCGGAAGTGTCATCAGCTCAGTCCAGCACTCGGGTATCACTTCAAACCTAGGTCTAGGGTCTGGAAAATTACCAAAATACCCCTGTGACCTAAAAATGGCCTCAGAACCCTTGAAGCATTCCAGAAACGGCTCCCATGCCTTGGGAAGACAGGAACCCGATCCTACTTCCACTCTAGCCCTGAAATTTCATAAATGTCCCTGGCCTGGAAAATTACCAAAATACCCCTGGTTTGGTAAAATTACCAAAATACCCCCGGGGTCCAGAAAACTTCCCTTGCTTTAAAAATGCCTATGGCTTCGGCATATTTGCGCCCCTATGTCTAAATCTTAGGGTTTTGCTCAGACCTAGCCCTAATCTAGTTGTTTCTATGTGTTGGTGGTAAATGAGTGGTCATGGAGAGTCTCTCGAGTGAGTCTGCCCTCCACATCAGAATCTCTGCAGAAGTCTTTTGGACCTCTTTGACAGTTAAACAAAGGTGTTCGGACGTTAGGCCGATGTAAATCAACACTGACTCCGGTCAGTGGGGAAAGGTTCAGCACTCGAACCCAAATCGTCTGATACTATGCGCACCCACGGAACCCTCTCTACGCAGAGGAGTGTTTCTTTTCAAAAAGAACGAAAATCTACCATTTATCTACGATAAATCAAAAATTAGATTTTTTCCGTGTCCAACAGACTGGCACGTCCGGTGGGACCTTCCCGCCTTTCTTCTTTCTGTCAAAGAAAGTCTCTAAACCTTCTTCAAGGTTCTGATTGCCCCTCTTCCTCTTACAGGACGGGAAGAGGAGGGCACATCTCTCTGTTCATCTGAGAGTTCTTCGTGCATTTGCACGCCACTTCGTTCGTGCTACGCACCACCACCACCAACACCTCAATAGCGATGGCTGCCGTTACCTACGGCCCCGAGATCGTCGCCAATCACGCCAGGCTCGGATTCCTGGCAACCCCGCTGGTCTTTGGCGACTTCCCAGCGGTCGTCGGCTCGCCCTTCTTCTTGGGCGTGGTGCCAGTGGCTGAAGTCAGTTCAGCCGCTCTTGCGGTACCGGTGGCTGAAGCCAGTTCAGCCATGCCTGCAACAACTATCGGGGGCGTCAGACCCTCGGCCCCTTCAACTGGCCGGGTCCGCCCGGTCAAGAAGACAACTGTCGGAGGCGTCAGGCCTTCGACTCCAGCAACTGGCCGGGTCAGTCCGGTCCAGAAGCCAACTATTGAGGGCGGCAAGCTCTCCGCCATTCCCGGTCGGGTTCGCCCGGCCAACAAGCCAGCCGTCGGGGGTGCCAGGCCCTCGGCTTCAACAATTGGTCGAGTCTGTTCGACCAACAAGCTAGCTTTTGAAGGCGTCAGGCCTTCGGCTTCGTTGATTGGTCGGGTTCACCCGGCCAAGAAATCAATCACTGAGGGTGTCAGACCCTCTACTTCAGCAACCGGTCGGACTCCCCCGGTAAAGGAGACCGTCCTCAAGGGTGTCAGACCCCTTGCTGCATCAACTGGCCGAGTCTATCCGGCTAGTTCTTCAACTGTTAAGGGTGTCAAGCAATTCATCCCGACAACCAGCCGAGTTCCCTTGGCTGCCACGTCAACGGCCGAAGGTGTCAGGCCTTCTGCCCCAGCTGTTGGCCGAGTCTTCTCGGTCAATCAAATCACCGCCGGCGCCACCCCTGCTCAACGGGGGCAACGCCGCCGCCGCAACGGCGCCAAACCTACTGCGGCTACCCTCAGAGGTGCTGTATCTGCTCAACGGGGGCAACGCCGCCGTCGTCAGGAGGACGCCATGCCTACGGCAGGCGCCACCACTGCCGCCCCTACTCAATGGGGGCAACGCCGAAGCCGCAAGGGTGCAAGGCCCGAAGCGGCTGTCTCGCGCTCCGGAAAGACGGTAATTGTCGGAGACATCCGCATCCGGCTCGATGGAGGTGAGCCGATTATGCCACGGGATCGTCATGTCCCGACTATCTCTACCTCCAACCGCTTTGAGCCCCTCCGGCAGGTCCGGGAGAAAGGAGCGAGGAAGGAGAAGTCTGCCGTACCAGCGGCAACTCTGGGCCATCTGCAACAGCCCAGGCCACGAGCTCCCCGTCCAAGGACAGGGGGCAACCCAATTGAGGAGCACCAGCTCTATTTGAAAAAGATCTGGGTCACCAAGGAGGAGGCCCGAATCATAAGGCGCGCGAGGGCGGAGGAGCCCTTCCGAATGTCAGAGCTTCAGCGGATGCGGAGTCCGCCAAGCACTGAGGCCTCGACGTCTGCGAGATTTACATCTCAGCCCCTACGGGGACAAAAGCGCCGAGGAGCCGGCAAGAAGGTGCGGCCGACCTCTCCGTGGGCTAGTTCTACACACACGGAGGAGGATCACTCACCCCAAGCAGCCACATCCCGAATGTCTGTCTTCGATAGACTTGGGAGGCAGTCCAAACCGAAGCAACAACCGCCCAAGAAAAAGCGGGTGGTCCAGGTGACCGATGACACTGTCAAAGTGTTTACCTGTTACGCCACCTCTGGCGACAAACAGCCCGAGAACACCTCGGGAGAGCTTGACCAACCCATCCAATATTTGAGGAGGTCAAGGCCGGTCTCTCGGATTCTAGCGCAGACGCAACAGACACCGACCGCCGGCACATCTCAGCCTGAGCCGGCACGGCAAGAAGAGCGTCAAGAAGACGTCTACAGTGTTGACGGGGACAGTCGCTCCCGGCACGAAGAAGAGCTGGGGGAAGAGCCACGGGCCCCCACATTGGACGAGCTTCGACGGGAAAACCAAGAGTTCAAGAACCTGCTACAGTCGCTTTTGCGCGAAAAGGAGGTTCCTTCCCCGCCTCAGGCGGCACCGGCTGGAGCGGATCAGCAGCCTTCTCCCATTCCAGCTGCGGCTAATGCCTCTGTCACTGCTGCAAGGCTCCCACTGGCAGTGGACTTCGAAGTCCCGCCGCATGAAACCAATGCGCGGTCATCTGCTACTCCTGCTACAGAAAGCCTCATGGCGCAGAAGCAGATGATCGAGCGCATCGTGGAAGCGAAGTTCGCTCAACATGGCGAGGGTGTGGCTACCGTTGATTTGTACAGCGTGCCATATCCCCTCCATCATCAATTCAACAAGCTTCCACCGGACTGCCCGAAGGCCCCGAAACTTCAGAAGTTCAACGGGCAGGGTTCTCCGCATGAACACCTGGCTTATTATATGACGGCCATGGGTGAATTAGCCTTGGAAGAGGCATACTTGCTGCGGTATTTCGCCACGTCTTTGACTGGCACCGCCTTCCAATGGTATTCAAGGTTAAAGCCCAACTCAGTATCTGATTAGGTTGATATGCAGAAGAAGTTTGTCGACCGTTTCCAAATGGTCGAGCGCAAAGTCTCCCTAGCAGAGCTTTGTTCCCTTCGACAGAAGAAGGGTGAAACAGCATTGGACTTCATCAAGCGATGGAGAGACGTCAGCATGCACTGCGATAATCCTCCGACGCCTGAAGATGCGATTACCATCTGCCGTAGGGGTCTCTCGGCAGAAGTCAGCGAAAAGCTTCTGGGCTCCAATATCAGGGGCTTCGACCAACTCAACACGGTCGTGGCGGAGATTGAGATGTTCTTCGCTGATCACCCTGCACAAGTCTCTACAAAAGGCAAACCCTCCAAAGACCGTCTGGCTAGTGGTAAGGAGGTGAATGCCGTGGACTTTTCCCCGACGAATGGAGATAAAGGGGAAGGAAAGTCCAAAGGGAAAGGCAAGAAGTCTGGTGATAAGACAAATGTGTCTTTCTTAGCGGAGAACATGAAGACGCCTTATTCCTTCAGAAAGGAGCATACTAAGATGCTCTTTGATCTATGCATGAAGGAGCAGCTCGTCACTCTGTCGGACTCGCGGAAGCCCGCGGAGGTGGATAAGACAGATGATCCAACCTATTGTGTGTATCACCGAAGGTTGGGTCACACCGTCGGGGATTGCTATGTTTTCAAGAATATAGCAGAGGAGCTCATTCAAAAGGGCCTGGTAAATATGCTGGGCCATGCAGTCGATCCACCCCAGCCTCATCCTTGGAGCCGATCGAACCGGTCAGCTAACGTGGTCCATCTGGTGGCGATGGCTTCAAGCTCCAATGCCTCCGAAGTCGGGCCTTCAAGTCGGCAGCCCAATGGTGGTCCCAGAGCCACTCCTCCTCCATTCCCAGAATGTTTAGCACTGCGGAGGACTATCCGGAAGATCCGAGGGGAAGTCCGACAGCTACGACGGGAACAAAGGCGCTTGCTGCAGTTCCTAGAGAGCATTGATCAGCAGTTGTCCACCTTCCCTTTTGGCCCATTTGCCAGGGGGTTAGCTCCAGCCCACATACGGGAGACGGGTGTATCACCCACGGGTCGGGCTCCGCTCAGGGGTTGGCTCTCTAAAGAGTCCTCGGATTCATCTGAAGACGAGGAGGACTCACCCGAAGACATGGAGGCTCCACTTCAAGTCGAGCTCCCAGAGAAGTTATACTCCTTCCCTTGCGAGAAAACTCCCAATATCTTCTTCGCATGTCAGCGGGCGGGATTGATTACCCCGTCACCCATGGAGCAGACGCCAGGCGCTGCTTTTCATCAGGGCTATTGCCCATATCATGAAGTTGTTGGCCATGTTATCCACAACTGTGAGCCATTCAAGGACCTCGCCGAAGACTTAATCAGGCGAGGGAAGGTGGATGTGGGCGAATTTCTAGTCGACCCACCGCAGCCGCATGCACGAAGGAGTCTTCACTTCTCCATCAATGTCATTCACGCTGCAGCAGCCTTCCAGTTCCCCGAGCCGCAGGAGGAGGGAGTTAGTTCCCAGGGAGCCAGTTCCCAATCGCCCAAGTCCACACTCTGGTATCCAGGGTGGCGACCCTCTCACCAGTGTTCTTTCCCCAAGGGGGACACTGAGAAGATTTTTGACAAGCTTCTGGAGGAGGGTTGGGTGTTGACACATGACCCGTCGTCTTATTACAATGAGACGGCCAAGAGTCACCCCCGTTATTGCAAGTATCATGCAAGGGTGTCTCACCCCACTCGGCAATGCCCAGAGGTTCAAGACTTCATTGAAGCCCTCATCCAGAGAGGGGTTGTCGATCATCAGGGGAATTCCATGACAAGGTTACGCCTTGCAGAGGCCGCCAGGGAGACACTCCAGCAGGCCCGGCGAGAAACTGAAGCTTTCTCCCGATTAGCCCGACCAAGTGAGCCTACTGAAAATGATGAATTCCCATTACTCACTAAAGGCAAGGCTACGACCACCTATAAAGGGCCTAAGGTCCAGAACCCCAGATGCCAAGCTATGGGAGAGAGTTCCAAAACTCGTCCCAGGCCCAGTCAGCCCGGCATCATCATGAGAGAGAACTCTCGGCCAGACAACAAAGGCAAAGCCAAGGCGTCAGAGCCTTCAGCCAAAGCTCCTGCCAAGTCAGCGAGGCCATTAGTCGGGGAAAGGACTCAACCCCTTGAGCCCGCAAAGATCCCGGCTAAGGCCTCTGCCAGCTCAGTAAGGCCGCCAATTGTAGAAAGGCCTCAGCAGCTCAAGCAAGCCAACCCACCGGTCCAAGCAAAGTCGGTAGAGTTACAAAGCTCCCAGACACTCCATTGTGGACTGGCAGAGTTCCAGGAGTTGCCTCCTGAAATAATTGCTCAGGCAATCAATGCTACCTTCCAAGCTCAGCCAGAGGAGGCCAACTGGACCAAGGTTGCCCCCAGAAAAAGCCACGGCAGTAAGGCCCCTAAGGAGTCAGCCCGGAGCAAGAAGCAAAATTCTAGGGGCAAGCAAGCCCCACTGCCGAAGCAAACTTCTCCCTCTTCTCAAGAGGCGGCACGCCAAAAGAAGCAGGAGAAGAATCGGAGGAAGAATTTGAAGAGGAGGCTAAAGAAGCAAGCCGAGCAAGCCGCTGCTATGGAGGCTCCTAAAGAGCTAACTCCTCTACAAAGACTTCAAAAGCTTATAGATGAGCTGGAGGAGTATACTCCCCCTCATCCCACCAGGGTTGTCACTCTAGACGAATATATTCCCTGGGACAAGCTTGGGCGCAAAGCCCGTCTTCTGCAATGGCTCCGAGAAATGGTTCACCGTCTTGAAGAGGGTGAAGACTTCCCAATCCCGGAGGAGCTCTCCTTATTCTATAAAGATGAGGAGCTCACTGTCGAGATGTTCGAGGAAATGCTGCAAGAGCTCTCCTGCAACATGGTGGCGATTCCGCCACCCGACAATATTTATTGTCCCACGGCTGATAGCACTGGAAGCCAGGCGCCTATGGCGACATATCAGCGCCGCTCGGCAAGAAATGGCCGGGGACGCGGCCGGGGTCGTGCCCGGGGACGTGGACGTGAAGGTCTCCCGACTCTTGACCGGGTCATAATATTCAGAGGGGAGAAGCTGGGTCCTGTCCCAGAAACTCAAGTTCGGGGGATCCCTTTCATCCTCAACCCCTCAGAGGGTTCAGGCCCCATCCCAACGGCTAAGCCGGGTGGCGTCCCTTTTACAATTGCCTCCTCCGATGAAGAAGAGGAGCCAGCCAAGTCGCCGAAGCGCGAGGAGGCGTCAGAGCAAGCCGGCCCTTCCAACAGGGTCGAGTCTACAAGCCCAGTAGGTCCTTCTAATGAAGACCAGCCTGATGAGTCTTTGCCACCTCCAGAAGAGTCTTTGACACCGCTGTTCCAAGAAGATGCGGAAGGCCAGAATACAGAGGAGCGCCCTTCTAAGCGGGAGAAGCCTCGCTAGGCTCCGAAGACTCTGGCGGAGATCATCCCGCCATTTGACAAGACTCGTGCCCGGGCAGACCGCAAAATTATTCAACATATGAAACGGTTCCCAACAAATGTCACTATTTGGGAAGCCATTGCCTGGAGCAAAGACCTCAGAGAGGCTCTTGTCAAGATACTTCAAGATCCAGAGGCGTATGAAGCCCATGTTGCAGAGTTGCAAGCTCAAGCATATGAAGCACTCACAGCAAACATCACCTTCACGGACAAAGACATGTTGATGTCCTCTCCGTGTCATAATCGCCCCTTATATATGAAAGGGACGATTAATGGACATGATGTGAATCGCATCCTGGTTGATGCCGGAGCAGCTGTCAACATCATGCCTCTGAAGACTTTCAAGTCTCTATACTTGGCACCTTATTTGCAAAAGGTAACTGATGTCAAGATCTCGGGATTCAATCAGGGTTCCGAGGAGGCGCTTGGTCGGGTTGTGGTCAAGCTTGTCTTGGGTGATTTTGTCACCCAAGCGACATTTTATATCATCAACTCCGATACATCTTACAAGATGCTACTTGGAAGACCCTGGCTTCATGAGAATTGGGTCGTTCCTTCAACTTTGCATCAGTGCATTAAATATGCCAAGGAAGGGGAGCAACATACGGTCTTCGCAGACCAGGCCCCGTTCCATCCCAATGAGTGCCATCTGGCCGATGCTTCATTATATTTTGGGAAGCCCACCTTAACAATCCCCGAGCCTTTAAAAGGTAAAGGGAAGCAAAAGGTGGACCCTGAAGTTGAAGAAGGGCAGCTCTTCACTGTCAACCAAGACATGGTAAAGCTGCACAGGCTGAGCCTTAGTGCCGCCTCCAAGCCGACCCAACCAGAAAGGCGGAGTGTGGACTTTGAAGCCAACCTTATCAGCCGGGTCATTAACGGGAGTATCTCCTTACCGCCTAAGTGCCTTCAACTCGTGTCCCAATGGGAAGAACAGGAGGTGGAGCAGTTGAAGACCTTTACAGTCTCCTATCAACGGAGAAGGAGACGCAACAAGGGCAAGGAGGTCAAACCGATCATCTTTTACAAAGGTGATTTAGTCCCACCATGTCCTCCTAAAGATGACTTCGGCTGGGATACTCCCGCCGATGTGGTGCCAGAGCCAGTCCAGGAGATGGATGATATGCCAGAGCACATTAAGGAGATGTGTAAAAAGCAGCACATCCCGCAAACTTTGGACCCAACACGAGCGGCATACTTCCACCAGCTGTGGAACCCTCCGCAAGTCCGCGGGCAACCTCCCTTCTCCCGCAAAGATACAAGGGGCCTTGGCTATGACCAGGAAAAGGACTTCGAGGTCCACTTTGCAGTCAACACCATAGGACTGCTACCTCTCCCTAATGGGCAAGCTGAAGCTGAGCCTAAGGTTGATGACTCTGTGAGGGAGTCCGCTGATGTGTCTACGACACCATCACCTTCATCAGGAGTCGACAATGACCACCCCTCAGAGGAAGGAGCAGTTCAGCCTGCTAACCATCAGCAAGATGAAGCAAGCCCTTCGGCTTCAAGCCACGAGCAAAAGTGCTTCGAAGAATTTGATGTCTATGAAGCCAACACTGATGACGAGGGAGACTTCGTCGACCTCCAACCAGCTCCACCAGAGATTGAAGACGGTGGTCAAGCAACTGTGGACGAGTTGATTGAAATCAATCTCGGAAGCAAAAATGACTATCGTCCCACCTTCATAAGTGCTCTCCTCAGCGAGAAAGAAAGGCAGTCGTATCGACAGCTTTTAGAAGAGTTCAGGGATTGTTTCGCCTGGACTTACAAAGAAATGCCCGGGCTTGATCCTTCGGTGGCCGAACATGAGCTGGCAATACTTTCAACAGTCAAGCCAATCAAACAGGCCCAAAGGCGTATGCGCCACGAGCTGGAGCTGAAGGTCAATGCTGAGGTTGACAAAATGCTCCATGTGGACTTCATAGAGCCTTGCATGTACCCTGTGTGGCTCGCCAACATAGTCCCTGTCAAGAAAAAGAATGGCCAAGTCCGAGTCTGCATCGACTTCAGAGATTTGAATAAGGCATGCCCAAAGGACGACTTCCCTGTCCCAATCACTGAGACAATGGTTGATATGACCACTGGTCACGAAGCCTTGTCTTTTATGGACGGGTCGTCGGGCTATAATCAAATCCGCATGGCCGTCAAAGACAAAGATCATACGGCTTTCGGTCTCCTAAGGGGATCTTCAACTATAAAAGGATGCCGTTCGGTCTGAAGAATGCCGGCGCAACCTATCAAAGGGCAATGACCAAGATCTTCGACGAGATGCTACATGACCTTGTCGAATGCTATGTTGATGATCTGGTCGTCAAGACAAAGAAGCGGGAGGATCACTTAGCTGACCTGCGTCGAGTCTTTGAAAGGCTCCGACAATTCCAGCTCAAGATGAACCCGATGAAGTGCGCCTTCGGCGTCTCCAGTGGCAAGTTCCTTGGCTTCATTGTCAGGTATCGAGGCATAGAAATCGACCCCGACAAAATCAAGGCCATAAGGGGATTACCTCCGCCCAAGAACTTGACAGAGCTCAGATCTCTTCAGGGAAGGCTCGCCTATATTAGGCGGTTTATTTCCAACCTCTCAGGAAGATGCCTACCTTTCGGCAAATTGATGAAGAAAGGAGCACCCTTCATATGGGACGAAGACTGTCAGAAGGCCTTCGAGCAAATCAAGGAGTATCTGCTGACTCCTCCAGTCTTAGGGGCACCCGTCAGAGGGAAACCCCTTATCTTGTATATTGCTGCCATGGATGCCTCTTTGGGAGCTCTCCTAGCCCAGATCAATGAAGAGGGCAAGGAGCAACCACTGTACTACCTCAGCCGAAAATTGATCGGGCCTGAGCATCGGTACGCTCCCATGGAAAAGATGTGCCTAGCTCTGGTGTTTGCTGTCAAGAAGCTGAGGCACTATCTCCTAGCCCATCGGGTGGAGCTCATTTCAAAATGCAACCCACTCAAATTTCTGTTATGCCAGCCTGTCCTCTCGGGTAGGCTTGGTAAATGGGCACTTATCCTCATGGAATTTGATATCACCTTCGTCCCACGTAAGGCGATTAAGGGACAAGGGATGGCGGAGTTTTTAGTTGCACACCCTGTGCCAGAAGATTCGCCACTCAACTTCGAGTTGCCCGACGAAGAGGTGTTAGTGCCTTCTCAAGAAATCGGGGAGTCTTCTGAAAAAATCCCACTACAGATGGAGCCAGGCGTCCTCACCCTTGACCTCCCATATTGGGAGTTATATTTTGATGGTGCCTCTCGGACAATCAAAAGGGCCGGTGGCCTTACGGACTATGTCTCGGGTGCGGGAGTAGTCTTTGTGTCTCCACAAGGCGGTATCCTCCACAACTCTTGTGCTCTCATGAAGTCACTGACTAATAATGAGGCAGAGTATGAAGCGCTAATTATTGGGCTTCAACTGGCACTGGAGATAGACATCAAGTGCATCAAGGTGTACGGGGATTCTCAGCTCGTCATTCGACAAGTACTGGGCGTCTATGATGTCCGGAAGAAGGAGCTCATCCCCTATCACGCAGCCGTCATGAGGCTCAAAGAAAAATTTTACCTATTTGAAATAGGCCATGTCCCCAGAGGCAACAATTCTCAGGCTGATGCTCTTGCAAAGTTGGCGGCAGCCCTAAAACTCCCGCCTGAGGGAGAATTGAATATTACAGTCAGACACCGGAGGCTCATGCCAAGTGTGCTCGACGAAGAATCCGGCCTCACTGTGTATGAGGTCGACAACATTCAAGAGGAGATTGTTCCCGAAGAAGAAGATTGGCGTGAGCCGATCATAAAGATAAAGAACGGCTGGCTCCCTCCTGATCGGGCTCAGAGGGTGCAACTGCTACGCAGGGCGACATCCTACCAGCTGATTGACGATCTGCTTTTCAGGCTCGTCTATGAAAAGGACCGATCGGTCCTCCTCCGTTGTCTTTCATCCAAGGAGGCCAAGACTGTCATGCATGAGGTTCACTCCGGATTATGTGGAGCTCACCAGGCAGGAGCTAAGATGAAAAATAGCATCAAGCTCAAAGGGTTTTACTGGCCCACCATGTACGAAGATTGCAATCAATTCGCTCGTACATGTCACCAATGCCAAGCATTCGGCCCAGTCCCTCGACGGCCACCTAACCCGCTCCATCCAACAGCGCCTACTTGGCCGTTTGCAGAGTGGGGTATGGATATTGTGGGGCCATTCCCACCTTCGTCCCAGGGGCACAAGTTCATACTCGCTGCCACCGATTACTTCTCCAGATGGGCGGAAGCCGTTCCACTACGGGAAGTTACAGGGGAGATAGTTGCTCGTTTTGTGCGGCACTATATCATATACAGATTCGGCACCCCCAGTCGGATTATATCCGACAATGGCACGCCATTCAAGAACAAGACTGTTTATGCTCTGCCGGCCAAGTTCCATATTGATTGGAGAGCGTCGTCGATCTACAATCCCCAGGCCAATGGGTTAGCCGAGGCCTTCAACAAAACCCTCTGCAAGCTGCTATCCAAGATAGTAGGTGGCCGCAAACGGGATTGGGGCGAGAAGGTCCACGAAGCCCTATGGGCCTACCGGACTATTTACAAAACCCCCACGGGTTGCTCCCCATTCTCCCTGGTCTATGGAGCTGAAGCAGTGGTCCCTGTGGAGATCGAGCTAGCATCTTACCGCGTTGCTGTGCACGCTGGATTGCCAGGCCAAGACCAATCTGAAATTGAAAGAAGGCTCGAGGAATTGTCCCACCTTGAAGGTCAAAGACTCAAGGCCTACAAACACTTACAAGTGTATCAAGCCCGCATGACACGTGCCTATGATAAGCTGGTCAAGCAACGGGTGTTCAAGAAAGGTGACCTGGTCATGGTCAAAGAAAAGGAGGTTCTCGCGGGAAGATCCAGCGGCAAACTCCAGCCCAATTGGCGTGGGCCTTACATCATCCAGAAGGTCTATGGAGGAGGGGCTTATACGGTCCTTGACCACAAGGGAGACAATCCCTTCCCTCCTCTCAACGGCAAGCATACGAAGCTCTACCACGCGCCACCGCAAGAGTTTCTGCAGCAGTCCTCACAGGACAATACCTTTCCTCAGTGAAGGTTCAAAAAAAAAACAAAACAACAAAAAAGAAAAGGGGTTAAAAATACTGATACCCCGGCGGACTCAGTCAGCCTTCAACGGTTGGCTGAGGGTAAAAAGGCCACAGACCCGGTCGAGGTGAAAACCCGAAAGGGCGCCTCGGGCAAAAATGGGCAACCCCTCGGTGTGAAAACCCGAAAGGGCGCACCGGAAAAAGCTAAAGGGGGCCAACCTCGGCGAAAACCCGAAAGGGCGGTGAGGTTGGTAATGTAAAAAAAAAAACTCCTCTCTCTATCTATTCTATGGGTGGCTCTAAGTCAATGACTCCACCCCATCTCGACCAAAAGCATCATACTGATGCCATGGCTACGCCTTGCATGTCGTCCCGTGACACCTAGTCCCACTGGCATTCTGATGGTATCATACTTCGTCCCATCGGGCTCGGCCTATGCATGGCTCTTCTAGGCTGCCGGCCCATTCCGCCTATCGGCTGCCGGGTTCAACTCACGTGTCTCTTCTGAGCAGTTAAACCCGCTTACTCTCTTGTCCCACTGGGACTGGCCTTAGTATGCTCTCTCGGGCTGCCAGCTTTTCATGCCTTTCGGCTCCTTTTTCATTCTAGGGAATGGCCTCAGTATGCTCTCTCGGGCTGCCAACCCTTCATGCCTTTCGGCTCATCTAACCTCCTTGGGATTGGTCTCAGTACGCCCTCTCGGGCTGCCAACCCATCATGCCTTTTGGCTCATCTTATCTTCTTGGGATCTGGTCTCAGTATGCTCTCTCGGGCTACCAATCCATCGTGTCTTCTGGCACATGTCCCACCGGGTCTGGCCTCAGCATGTCCTCTCGGGCTGCCAACCCACCTACTCGCCTATCGACTTTCGGGTTTGACTTTCACGTCCCACTAGGGTGGTCAAACCCATCTTTGTCCCATCAGGAATGGCCTCAGTATGCTCTCTCGGGCTGCCAACCTATCTCGCCTATCGGCTCTCGGGTTTGACTCTCACGTCCCATTAGGGCTGTCAAATCCACCCTTTTTCTTCTTCTGGGTCTGACCTCTGCATGCTCTCTCGGGCTGTCAACCCATCTCGCCTCTTGGTTTTAGACTTGACTCATGTCTCCCGCCGGGATCGTCAGGTTTATTCCTTTATCCTCACGGGCTTGGCCTTAGCATGCCCTCTCAGGCTGCCAACCCTATTTGCCAATCGGCTCACGGATTTGACTTATACGTCCCACCCGGACAGTCGAATCCACCCCTCTTGTCATACCGGGCTTGGCTTCAGTATGCTCTCTCGGGCTGCCAACCCATTACACCTTTTGGTCTCACCGGGTTCGGCCTCAGTATGCTCTCTCGGGCTGCCGACCCATCATGCCTTTCGGCTCGTTTCTACCCCATCGGGTGCGGTCTCAGTACGCCCTCTCAGGCTACCAACCCGTTTTGCCTTTCGGTTCACAGATTTGATTCACTCGTCCCACCCGGATAATCAAATCTACCCATTTGTCCCATCTCTGTGGCACACACATCCCTACGGGATTGCCACTTTCTCATTGCCTTCTGGCATTATAGGGTAAAAAAAAAAAGAAAAAAAAAGAAACGGGGTTAAAAATATTGATGCCCCAGCGGACTTAGTTGTTTCTGTTAGGGGAGCAATCAAGGGCAAAAAGGCTTTAACCCGGCTAAGGTGAAAACCCGAAAGGGCGCCTTAGGCAAAAATGGGTACCCCTCAGTGTGAAAACCCGAAAGGGTGCGCTGGAAAAAGCTAAAGGGGCCCAGTCCTGGCGAAAACCCGAAAGGGCGGTAGGGCTGGTAAAGTGATTAAAAATAAAAAAAAGAAAGACATACATGCAAGAGGATGGAAGCAAAAACGGCTATACTAAGTTCTATCCTTTATTCATTAATGTCATCAAGGGAGCCCGAGACAAGCCCTCGGGAATAACTCCAGCAAAAAAAATGGGGCGTGAGAGCCCTATGTACAAGGAAGTGCCAGAGCTCGTCAACCATGGTGTACGTCCCTCTGCAGCTCCGCAAGACGGGACTCCTCCTGGATGATCTCCTCTCGAAGCTCATTAAATCGGCGACGGCAGGTCTCCACCCTCACCTGGACAACACGATGCTCTTCGGCAGCCTCATGAAGCTCTCTCTGCAGCTCCTCCACTCGGAGAGAGGTCCTCCGACTATCCCCCTCGGAGCTCGCAAGGAGAAGACCGGCCTCTGCCCGGGCCGCTCGAAGCTCACGTAGCCGCTCCTCCCGCTCCTGGATCTGTAACTGGACTCTCTGTCTCTGCTCCTGTGCAAGATGGAGACGAGCGAACTCGCTCCACAAGCCTTCCAGCTTCATGGCCCATGCATCTCGAGGAAGATTTAATCCATGGTAGCTCCTGGTGAATACTTCCAGACCGGTCCTCAAAGTCTCCACGGTGGGCAATGGGTTGGCCTGAAGAAGCTGGTCAAGACTCTGCAGAAGCTGATCAGCCATGTCAGCATGTAATTCCACTCCAAGTACAAGGGCGTCAGGCCATTCAACTCCAAGAGGTGGGAAATCCACAGGCACCTCTGGTGCCTCTTCTTCAGGAGCTGCAAAGAAAGAAGGAGGCCGAATGAGTGTTTGTTCATAATTAAGTGGGCATTCACAAACGACTATCAAAAGGCACAACACGGTCATATACCTGATGCTGCCCCAGACTCCTGCCCTTTCTCAACAGCTGAGGACGAATCAGTGACAGGAGCTGAGCCTGGTTCGCCAGGCAGGACGTTTGTGTCCCCATCCTCTGCAGTTAAGCAATAGCACGTAAGTGCTTATCTATAAAGTGGTATGCACAATATGTCAAAGTTCAGAAGACAGCTATGTACCTGTCTCAATAGCAGCCCCTTCTTCAGCTATGCTAGGAAAGGCGGACTCTGTACCAGGAGCCCTTTGGGAGCAAGATTGCTCAATCTCAGAAGTCAGCCCTGCCTCCTGAACATTCTCTTGTGAGGAGGCCTCAACCATCGGCTCCGTAGAAAGAGAAACTACATGGCAAAAACAGGAGAGGAGTCTGCGCCACAACAGAATCCATGTATCATTTGCTATGTTCGTTGTCAGAAACGAGCAGTACCTGTAGCATGGGTGTCTGCCGGTGAGGCATTCTCCCCTGGAGTCTGCAGGTCTTCTGGTGCGCCCTGAGGAGCTTCCCTTGTTGGAGCTATATTACCAGGGAGTGATGCACTTTCTTCAATGGCTTGACCTGAAGTTGTCCACACAACAGATGCATTAATCAGCTTGACAAAAGCAGATGCAAAATGGTAAAGAGGTCTATCATTAGCCTCTAACATCTCTTACCTGAAAGATCAGCTATGCCGTCCTCAGCTATGATGTCCTCACCAATATCAACATCGGAGGAGCCCACTGGCGTAGGATCTCCCGGTGCTGTGGTGTCAACACCTGCTACCTCCATGGCCTTCGTGCCTGTCGAGGTATTGCCGCCCGCCAAAAGGTCCACAAGTGAGCCAGATCCCAAAAGTTGTGAGAACTCCTCCATGGATCGGGCCAAGTCCACTCCTGTGTGACAAGCAATTATATGAGTCAAGCAAATCTTTATAAGAAGGACTCAATTAAACAGAATGTAGGTCGCTACATTCACCTCCGGTATCTGTTATTTCTCCTTCCTCTTGAGAGTCACTCTCACTGGATGAAGAACTGGAGGTCGTAGCGCTGGAAGTAGGGCTCGAGCTACCATCAGGGAGAGAGCCTGTAGTAGCAGAACTCCCACTCTTAGTAGTGGATCCACTCCCAGAAGCAGATCCGGCCCCGGAGGAAGAGCCGACATCACCTCTCGCTGATGGGCCAGGTGGAACAACCTCATGAACCCCTGTGCAGGCCGCAAAACACTAAGGGGTTATTGCTGTTCAAATCTTCATGTATCAATGGAGAAAACAAGGCTAAGCATGCTACCTGAAGCCTGACCGTCTGTGATCCCGGTTGTAAGAGGCGAGGGAGAATTGGCCGTCACCGGCATATAATCGTCTGACATCAGCTCTTTGAAGCTGAAAGTAATGTCTGGCGCGGACTCATCCAGTGGCATGTCGTCTCCCGCTGGAGGAGGAGAGAAGTTCATGGTAACCCTAGCTTCCGGGGGAGCTGCGTTGAACGAAGCAAGCATGTGTTTATAATACTATATATGTATGCTCAGAAATGACCAGTATCTGGGAGAGTTACTTACTAGACACAGCCTCGACTTCAGGGGTTTCAACCTCCAGCCGAGGACGGGATGCTGACCTCACATCCCCCTCCTCGGGAACCTCGGCCCGAGGTCTCTTGGCGACAACAGAATCCCTCCCGATCTCAGCATCAGGAGGATCCCTCAGTGGTGCAGCACCGGCTATTATAACAGCCCCACCTGCAAGTGTCATGGGAATATGTAAATGCATGTCCCAGAATATAAATATACATATGTATATTAAAGTCAGGAAGCACAGGAATCACCTGTAGCCGCTATGGGCTCCATTGGCTTTAATACTATCTGCTCCGGCTTCACTCGGAGGGCGCGTGCAACTGCCTTTACAGCATCGTAAATGGCAAGTGGAGTTGTCGCCAACTCAAGGCTAGAGAGGTACTCCAGGGGACCTGCGCAGCCCACTGCATTGATCACATGGGCCTTCCACTCAGCAAAGGTACTGCCTCCAAGTGCTCCGTCAGGTATCGGCTGGGACAACTGGAACTTTTTCCTCACCCCACAAGATGTCTGCAAATCCTCCCACCAAGAATAGGCCTTTAAGGGGCCTGAGGCTACGCCTGTGGTGGAGGAAGAAGGGACTCCAAGAGCCGACGCCGTCTTGCTCTTCAAGGGCTTCAACGCCCCATTATACTGGCTCCTGTCAACAATGGGTGTCCAGCCTTTTGCTCGCCAGCGCTCTTCAATGTCACTCACAATTCGGGCAATCCCCGAAAAATGAGACCTGAGGAAGGCTGGATCGACACACAGAGGAGGCAGATCCTCCCGCTCCAAACGCTGCTCCTCAGCGGTACGAATGGCATCTCGGCGCTCCCGGAAGAGGTTGCTGACTTTGAACCACCAGCGAGCATAATAGATGTCGAAGTAGCCTCTGCGCTCCTGCTCTGGGATCGGGTACCCCGGCCCTGCCTCGCGGCAAAGGAAGTCCTGCCAAGCTGCCGCGACCAAGTGTATGTCCCTGTGCCTGTATAGCCGGAGGGGCAAAGAAAACTCTCCACCGGAAGGGATAGCCTGATCATACCCGAAGTTCCTGGCGAACCGGTGTGGGTAGTAAGGCTCAAGTATCGCCGTACTGGAGCGTCGATATACAAGAACACTGGGTCGGATGCTGATGACCCACTCTGCTAAACCCTGGGGGGAAGGTAAAGCATGGGTGGAAACCCGACTGACGACAGCATCTCCCTCCTGCCTGGCAAAAGGACGGTGAAGGTAGGAGAAGTAGTCAAAGGCTAGGCCCTCTCCCCTCTTCACCGGAACAAAAGACAAGGCCCGCCTGGCCCCTACTAACTGTGCAACTGGATCCTGGGATGGCTGCCCGGTAAACCAGAAAATCAATGGTGCTGATGGGTTCTCGACCGGAGTCCTCCTGGACAACTCTGGAAACAGTAGCCCTGCCCAAGCACTCAAATAATGAGTGGGCAGCAATATACCCTTCTCTCGCGGCGAGGAGTGGGAAGACAAAGCCCCAAGCGAATGAAAAATATTCGCCAAGGCTGCTGGTGCAATGGCGAGTCTCTGTCCGCAGGCAAGCATGCAGGCTGGATAAATCACTTCCACCCGCAGGACTCCCTCCTCTCCATGAGGGACTACGAAGCTGGAAAGCCAATATGCCTGATAAGCCGCCAGATAAGTAATAGGATGTAGCCCCCGGGAATTCCATCCTTGTATCGGCGCAGGCAGGTGGCGAAGATGTGGAGGAACGTCCACTCTGACCTCTCGGTACTCCTCCCAGGTGGTACCGGACTGTGCAAACTCCTCATGGAAGCAGTAAGGACCGCTATAGAAGTGGCTCACCCAGGCATTCAATGTCACCCGCGGTGTGCGTGGAGTCCGGTCTGTGCCTACTCGGGCTAAGTCCCTCCATGTCTTCATCAGAAACCTGAAGCAGTATGGCAGGGTATAGTGTCCTACCCCATCTGTAGAACTGAGATGTAAGTCATCTGGCGACAGCTCCTCCACAGATCGGAAGACCAGAAATCCTCTGGAAAGCCCAGAGATCCAGTGAAGTCTCCCCGCTAGCTGTGACAAAAGTGTTCCACCGGCGGCTGAATCTCTCCACCAGAGCCTGTAACAGGCCAGTGTAACAAGGATAGGAATACAGGGCGGCAGTCACTGCATGACGAATCCCTACTCTATCCAGCAAAGACCGGTAAACTAGCAGAATGCCCCAGAGCCACTCTGTCGCGCCCCGGTGATAACTGTGAGAAGGGATGACGGACCACTTCCCATACCAGCTGGGAGTCTTCAAAGCCAGAACCCTCTCCAACATGCAATCGTGGAGGTATTCTTCCTGTGCAAAGCTAGCTCCGGTGGGTGCCAGAAAGAGGCCATCTACAACCTGGTCTATGGCCTTATGCTGCCCATGCAGATGTCAAGTCGCTGGAGACATCGGCGTAGCCCGGACGGTAAAGCTCTCGTATTGCTGAAAAGAGCCCAGACTCTGCCTGTCCGGATACTGCCGCTGCCGAGAAAAGCCCTCCGGGTAACTCGGATAAGTCAGGGAACACAATCCCTGCATGCCGTCTCTCCCCACCAGTATCGCCCTCTCGAGGCGACGCCTCTCCTCTGGAAGTGACGGATCATCAGTCTCCATGCCGACGGGAGCAAAACCCTGCTGAAAACTGTAAAGATGACGATCCAGGGGATAGTGACATGGATACCCTCCAGTGCGGTCATATGTATAAAGACTGCCTTGCCTCGCAATCCGAGACACATCAACAAGACCTTCAGCTGCTCCGGCACTCTCTGTTGGGCCCTCAGCGACCCATGAATAGTCAAGGTCTAGTTGGTTGATGTTCCCGTCATCAATGGTACGGGGAGGGAAAGGCGGCATCCGCCGGTCCGTGCGCTCAACCCCGCAGTCGTCAGCCCCCCTAGTACGGGACCTCCTCGACCGACCCCCACTCCCACTGCTGCGAGCCATGGCTGAAAGCACAAAGAGGAGAAACAAAAATGAAGAAACGTCAGGCTAAAAATATTTTTGGACAGCAATATGATTATTCGATGCAGTCTAACAAGTTGTATCGGCCATGCCGACATCTTTCCAATCCCTTCAAAGGGCACGGGCCATCCGCCCCATGCCTCCGGCCGTGGCGGACGTTCCGTGGGGGGCATTTGTTGCACCCGAAATTATCTCAAGCTATTTTGAGAAATTGTTGCTATGCAACGTTCGACGACAAAGATGGCGTATCGTCAACACCGTCGAACTACGGAGTATCTCCGTGATGTAGGGTCTATTGATCCGACAATATTATCATGGTCGACGTCGTGGCAACCAGGTTAACAAGGAAGAAACAGGCGTATACCAGTCAGAGTAGCCGAGCAAGTGTATCACACGGCACAGACGGGCGCAAAACTTCCTCCCTACGCGGCGACGAGCGACCAAACAAACAAACAATGCTCCCTCCGCGGATGCGATACTGCCACGCGGCGAAGGAGCGATCTCCCCGAGATATATAGCTCCACCACGGCTCTTCTCCGACCCGGGACGACGAAAACGGCGCAAAACGACGCGAGGAGGAGCCAAGGAGCACGCCCGGGGGTCAAACGACCCCTCCCGGGGCAAAAAAAAGGAGGCCGCGGCCCCGCTGGGACCCAGCGGGGTCACGCGACCCCGCTGGCCCACCCGCGGGGGCGCGCGATCCCGCCGGTCCGCCCGGGGAGCCGCGCGACCCCGCCGGGTGGCCCCACCCGCGGGGTCACGCGACCCCGCCAGGTGGCCCCGCGGGGTAGCCCGACCCCGCTGGGTGCGCCCGCTCCGGGGTCGCGCGACCCCGCTGGGCGCGCCCGCTCCGGGGTCGCCGCGACCCCGCCGGGTCGCTCCCGTCCCGGGGTCGCGCGACCCCGCCCGGGTCCGCCCCCCCTCCGGGGTCGGGCTTTTCAAAAAAAAAAAAAGAAGTTTTTTTTTAAAAACCCCCTCAGAGAGGTCATTTGGCCCTTTTTGGTGGCCAGAGGGGTCAAAATGGCTTTTTGCCACCCCACCTTGACAGAATCGGGGCAAATTCGCTCATTTGACCCCTCTGGGCCCTCCCGCCTTCTATAAATAGACCCTAAGGGTCCATGTAAAAAAAGAGAAGGACAAGAGACAACGACGAGAGAGAGGAGACTACAAGCATCAACCTACGGAAGACACTTGAAGCTTTTTGTTCGTTGTTTCGGCCCGTGTGGGATAAGTCCCCGGGTCTTGTATTTATGCCCCTACGGGGTATATTTACGTTTACGCCCCTCAGCGGGTCATGTCGTTAATTGTGCCCCTCAGCGGGCCATGTTTTGTAAGTCTTTACGTCTCGGGACGACTAAGTCTTGTATTTCTGCCCTTATAATGGCCAAATTACAAAAATGTCCTTCCCGGGATTGTAGAAGACCGAAGTCCTGTAATTTGCAGTTATACTCTGCAACTTTTTGTAATTGGGACTAAGTCCCTATCTCCCGCTCCAAAGCGGACGTTTGTACAGTCGACAACTCGCCGACATCATTTGTACTCATATGGAATTATAAAAGCACTCAGCATGCTCCATGTGTGGCCTCGAGGGAAAATTACAAGAAAACCCCCGACTTCTCAAAATTGCACATATATCCCTCCTTCGGCCAAATTGACAGATGTGTGCCTTCTTTGAAGCCCCTTGTCATTCCTTCGGTTCGGAAGTGTCATCAGCTCAGTCCAGCACTCGGGTATCACTTCAAGCCTAGGTCTAGGGTCTGAAAAATTACCAAAATACCCCTGTGACCTAAAAATGGCCTCAGAACCCTTAAAGCATTCCAGAAACGGCTCCCATGCCTTGGGGAGACAGGAACCCGATCCTACTTCCACTCCAGCCCTGAAATTTCATAAATGTCCCTGGCCTGGAAAATTACCAAAATACCCCTGGTTTGGTAAAATTACCAAAATACCCCCGGGGTCCAGAAAACTTCTCTTGCTTTAAAAATGTCTATGGCTTCAGCATATTTGCGCCCCTATGCCTAAATCTTAGGGTTTTGCTCAGACCTAGCCCTAATCTAGTTGTTTCTATGTGTTGGTAGTAAATGAGTGGTAATGGAGAGTCTCTCGAGTGAGTCTGCCCTCCACATCAGAACCTCTGCAGAAGTCTTTTGGACCTCTTTGACAGTTAAACAAAGGTGTTCGGACGTTAGGCCGATGTAAATCAACACTGACTCCGGTCAGTGGGGAAAGGTTCAGCACTCGAACCCAAATCGTCTGATACTATGCGCACCCACGGAACCCTCTCTACCCAGAGGAGTGTTTCTTTTCAAAAAGAACGAAAATCTACCATTTATCTACGATAAATCAAAAATTAGATTTTTTCCGTGTCGAACAGTAGGGAAAGAGCTTCCTTATCTTCTGGAGGAAAGACAAGGAAGGAGATCAGAGGCAATCCTTGGTCTACTAGTGTCGTCCTCTGTGAACAGATTGGAGAAGAATGCCATCACCTGCCCCCTGATATCCTCCTCCCTAGAGAAGAGCTGGTCTCTCACTCTAATATATGTGATGGAATTAACTCTCCTTCTCCCAGAGGCAATATGCTAAAAATAAACAGTGTTCTTGTCCCCTACCTTGACTCATCTCTCTCTCGATCTCTACTTCCAATAGATCTCCTCACTTGCAAGGATCTTCTTGAACTCTGCCTTTAAATTGTTCTTGAGACTCCTGTTTGCATCATCCATCAACCCTGCCTCCTCCAAGTATAGTCCCTCTATTTGCTGTAAGATCCTGTCTTTCACTATTTTGTCTGGTGAAATCTTGCCTGCATCCCATGCCATGAGAGACTGTGCCATCTGCCTCATTTTGCCCATCAACCTGGCCATTATTGGTGGGGAAGTAGAGGACAAGAGGACAAGAAGACAAGAAGCAGAGACCGTTCAGGTTTGGAAAGGTGTGGACTTAATATAAGGACTTTACTATTTTGGTTATCAATACTTGGCAATCTTCTCACACTGGACGGTTATAATATGAAGAGTCTATCTTTCAAGCTTAAGTGGCTCAAAGAAGTGATAAAAAAATGGGCCTCAGATTGGAAAGACAGAAAAATAGAACTGATTTTCTAGACAGGATAAAGAAGCTAGAGGGTAAACAGGAACTGACTGTGCTGTTAACTGCAAGAATTGCATCAGCTTGCTACCTTGAGAAATCTCTTCACAGATTCGCTCCAGGAAGAGGAAGTTGGCTGAAGACAGAAATGTCATCTCACTTAGTTGCAAGAAGGTGATAATAACACTGCCTCTTTTCATAAAATGGTTCATAGGAGGAGGAGAAGGAACCAACTTTCTTCCTTGAAATCTGACAGTTCTGGTTGACTAAGGAGCAGCAGATCATGGAAGAAATCATCCAATTTTATGAACAGTTATTCTCAGAAGGGAGTAAATGGTACCCTCGTTTGGAAGATTCAGCACCCGCTCGGTTAACATTTCAAGTTCAGGAGATGCTTAATGCCCCTATTCAAGAAGAGGAGGTTAAAGAGGCTGTATTTAACCTTGGCAGTGATATAGGACCAGGGCCAGATGGTTTATAATGTTCTACCACAAGTTTTGGGAGGCTATAAAGAAAGATGTTGTGGCTGCTATATAATGTTGCTTTGCAGAAGGTCGTGGTTGTCAATTTGTAAATCAAACCTTCTTGGTGTTGATTCCAAAGAAGTAAGATGCCCTGGAAATAAAGGACTTTTGTCCCATTGGCCTACTCAGTGGGAATTACAACATACTGGCTAAGTTGCTTGCCTCAAGAATTAGCAGTATTCTCTCATATCTGATTCAGGATTTCCAGACAGGCTTCATATTTAGCAGAAGATTAAAAGATGCTTTATATTCTCATATTCATGGGAATATGCGAAGATACCAAAAGTATCAGGGGGTATGGAAAGTCCAAAGCCCACTCGAAGTGTGAGCTTTTATGTGGTTGGCTTTCCAGCATTGACTTGTCACCAAGGTCTATAGGAGGAAGTGGGTTGTGAATGGTGATGGCCTTGGTGTCTTTTGTGGACTTTCTCCAGAAGATGTTGATCACCTTTTCATAGAATGCCAGTTGAGCAGAGACGTTTGGTGAATCTTTTTTACCTTGGCCCATGTGCATTACAATTTTTCTACATTTGAAGAAATGTAGCAGGCTTACAGAGCTTTCAGATTAAGGTGGGTGGGAATTAGCGGTCTCAAATACTTCATATTCTACTAGATGCTATTTGTTGGCAGTGGCGGTGCAAGAAATATTTTTACGGGGGGGAGCGGGGGTAAAAATATAAGTGTATATTGATATTAAAAAAACAAGATAAAAATAAAATTTACGATAGTATTTTTCAGAAAGTTAAATTAGCAATACTTGCAAAACTATTACATCAAAGAGTTTTACCTGCTACATCGCATATGTTGCAATTATTTTATATATATGTTTTTAAAAATTAGGTCAATCCAAATCCTACATGTCCTAACAGTCCGATTGATGATCGGATAGTTTGAAGAAATAAACATTGGACACCCTAAATGGGCCAGAAGTGGTCAGTCCATTGTCTCAGGCAACATGTAGGTTGGGATTGGTGCAACCTTTTTTTTGAAAATAAAAAAGAAATTAGTTGCAATGTCATGCAGTGAGCAAGTCAAACTCTACATCAAATTTGGCCTCAGCAAGCTCATGCTTTGAAAACCGATACATGTAGTCTGCTGCAGGTAGAAAGAAAGATAAGAGAGAGAGAGAGAGAGAGGCTTGTATGCTCGTGTTGCAATTGGAAGAGAAGAGAAAGAAGAAAAGTCTTTTGTACTTTCCTAATAGATGTCTTGTATCTTGTGGTTTTTATGCTGGAGGTAGTTTTCTCACTTACAACAAGTTATATTAACTAACTGAGGAAGACAAAAAGTCACCTAGTGGTGGATCTCCTTTTTAACTTCGTTGTATTAAATGTAATCCCATGTGGTAAGAAAAGCATAGCCTTTCTTTACTTAAGAAGTCCATGGTAATTAGGAGGACATGTCAAAGCAAATAAATCTACCGACCTTAGATACATATTAATCCAAAATCTAATGGGAGGACAGCTTCCCCCTCCCTCTGCCACTGTTTGTTGGGGCATTTGGAAGGAGCGCAGTGATGTTATCTTTCGGGGAAGTTGGCCATATGTTGACAATATATCTTTTTGCACCCTTTATTTTTTCTACCATTGCAGCAGATTTATCCTCGAGCTTTTTTGTAGACGACTGGACAAAAGAGATATCTGTTTCCCTGCTCTCTGTTATGTAATATTCATTTTCTTTTTTTTTGGGAGGAACCTTTTCTCCTTTTGACTCTATCAGCTCTCTTTATTTGATAAAATTGGTGGTACAGTCCACTTTTCCTTAAAAAAAGTAGTGAGAAACACTGATCATGTCCAATATGTAAAGACTAGTTTGTGTAAAGAACTCATGTAGGTAACATGAGGTCTTAGGAATAATCAAGAATAAGAAATATGATAGCATGTAAAAGAAAAAAGGTGCTGGACATTGTTAAAAGAGGCATTAGCCACTTTGGAATAATAAGACCAAGAGAAAGCAATACCAAATGATCAAAAAGTACAAACATTTGACATAGTTGACATAGGCCGGTGCCTATGGCGTGGGGTAAACATGATGCAAAGTGAAACATTTTTGGCTCGCCTTGCCTTGTCCCACTGCCTGGCTGACGAGGTGATTGCCATTGATGACATAGAATTCAATTCCATTTTTTTGAGGGTTAGCGTTGGCCTGACCTACATGCTTTAAGTGTTGGCCAGGCTGGAACCAAAAGGCTCTTTTGTGCCCAAGGAAACCCAGGGCGACCTGAGGAAAGAGGCCCCAACTGTGCATCTTAAAGAAATGGAGAAGAGATGAGAAGAGGGTGTGGGACCATATTTGTGGGCGCCTTTCTAACATCAATTTTCGTGGGTATAAGTCTGGCCTGCCCCTCTCATTCTTCTCAATTGCTGGAACAGTCTGGCGTGTGAGGAGGGGGCCCAGGCATGGGGCTTGTGGAGGTGCTTCTGTCCCCTCCTCAAGGCCTCTAATGGGCTTATGGCCTTATAGCCCTACCTCTCCTCTTCACCCTTGCTTGTACGTCCTCTATTTGCAATAAAATTGGTGGTACAATCCACTTTTTTTCTGAAAAAGTGCCCGATAGTCTTGGTGGACCCAAACCATAGGTCCTGAGCATGGCCCTCTGTTCGGTCTTGTGCTTTTGGTTGAATGTATAATTTATGGACTGGTTAATGGATGGTGGCCGTGCCAAAAATCAGGCCAAGCCTAGTGGTTTATTGCATCAGGTTGGGCTATGGACAGCCCTACCTTCTGCTGAAATCCCTGCACTTGTTCATTAGCCTTACCAAGCCAGAGTGCCAAACTTGATGATCTTTTGTTACATGCTGTAGAGAAACTTGTTCGAGCTTTGTTCATTTAAGCAAACAGAGCCAACCAAAAATGAGCTTCTTTGTGATATGTTCACCAATCAAGTACACTGTTATTCTCAGTTTCTCAATTGGATCCTTTTTTCCCAGTTTGTCATTATAGTATCTGCCTCCGTGTTCGATCCTTGAGATTGTTTATGGAATTTTAGTTTTGCCATATTTTAAATTTTATATTTGAAAACCTCTTTGTATCTGGAGATACGGGCTTGTTTCTTTTCATTTACTTCTTTACAGCGTAAGTTGGACTTATGAAATTACTTTAAAAAAAGTTGGATTTATGAAATTACTGACTCCATGAAGCACCTGTTTACTTTTAGTTGCATATGGATAACATCATTGGATTTCTTGGTGGTCCAGAACCCTCATCAATCTATATATAACTCTACATTCACTGTTGGACATGGAAAAACTTGCGATTTATGCTTGAAAGATCCAAATGTCAGTACAGTTCTCTGTAAACTGAAACAGGTTGAGGTATGGCTTCTTTATCATGCTTAACCTAACAACGTTAGTGTATGTACTGACATGCATATTTTGTTTAGCATGGTGGTACTTCAGTTGCCTCACTTGAGATCTCGGGGAGCAAAGGTGTCATTCAAGTGAATGGAAGATCCATTGACAAGAATGCTGTTGAATCCACAAAATCGCGGTGTTGAGATACACAAGCCCATGGTCATAAGCACATGAACCACAACTCATTTAACCAATACAGGATTATTGCCCAAGGACTATGCCTAAATTTCAACACTCTCCCTCACGGCCAAGATGGGCCGTGGACATTAATTGGGTGGAGGTGGCAAGATAAGAAATATATGGAGTTGGGCCAAGATCATGCTCTGATACCATGTTGAATCCACAAAATCGCAGTGTTGAGATGCACAGGCCCAAGGTCATAAGCATATGAACCACAACTCATTTAACCAATACGGGACTATTGCTCAGGGACTATGCCCAAATTTCAACAAATGCTAATGTCATCCTCACAGGAGGGGGATGAAGTGGTTTTCAATTCATCTGGGAAACATGCTTATGTATCCTTTTCCTTTACTTTTCTTTCTATGCATGTCAAATTATAAGGTGACTAGGTCAGCAAAATATGAGTCTTGTTGTGCAGCTACATCTGGTACTTGCTGATAGTTTCAATACAGAATTTTTATTATTTTTTTCTTCAGAATGCAAAGTTCTTAGCACTTTGCCAGATATTTCAGCAGCTACCTACTGAAGGTCTCACCGGACAAGCATTGTCATCGTCTCTTGGCTTATCTGAAGCATAGAGTGCTCTAGTTAAAGGACTGCACTTTGAGTCACAATCGGGAGATCCTTCAGCTGTTGCTGGAGCATCAATACTGGCTTCACTATCACATCTTAGAAAAGATTTGTCAGTTCTTCCTCCACCGGCTCAAAATGGTGAGAATGGGCTAGAGAGACCTACAGAACCTCCAGCTTGTGAAGAGATCTGTACTCCAGACCTTGATATCAATTGCCATGTTAGGAATGGTACTACTGAACATAATGGGGTGGCTGGTGTTCCTTATGGTGACAAAACTGCTGTTCTATCTGCTGATCTTACTGCCAATGATACCTTTCACATTAATCCCGTGGCTTTGGATGCTCGTCTAGATGCTGACATGGGAAAGATTTCTAGAACAAATTATGAAATAAGGCCCTTTCTGCGAATGATTGCAGGACAATCTACATCTGACGTGGATTTGAGTGGAAACGTCTACAAAATCTTTGAGGATCAAAGGGATCTCCTTAAAGATTTAGAATCTCCAGCTGCTTTGCCATCAACAAGATGCCAAGCTTTTAAAGACACCTTGAGACAAGGCATTCTTAATGCTAGTGACATCCAAATCTCATTTACCTAAGGTGCAGACTTTTGCTGTTACCTCGCCCTTTTTTAAGTTACTTGCCTTTTGGGTAATGCCAAATTTGTCAAGTCATGTCATCAGGGAAATCTCATTTGTTTTTTATGTTCTTTGTTTTCACATGTTTGGAGGCATGCCATATGATGCACCTGATGGCTTTATTGTTATTTGTTTATTCCAATTTTAATTATTTTTCACCACTGATTTGTTTAGATTGTAGGTTTGCCAAAATTTTGAAGGAAGGTGTCAGTCTCTTTCTTTGGAAGTAGGTGCAGCAATATTCATAAAGGATTACCAGTAAAAAGTTTTCAGTTTTCGTGTGCTCAGTGTTTGTGCCTATAGACTTGGCAGGCTGCCGGGTTAATTTACAATTGAACCTGGTTCAAGCCATAAAAATAAGAACAAACACACTCATGTTGAAATTGGATTGGGTCAAACTAAAGCTTAAACTTTTGTCCTTACAAAAAATTTTACTGGGCTTGTTAACAACTAGACTATTGATTTTGTATGCATAAAGATGATTAAAAGATCCCGCAATATCGAAGTTTGATTCATGTAAAATTCTTTGAAACTTTGTGCCATCATACTCAATTATGCTGTCCCAAGTTATTTTTATGCTTAGATAACATAAGTCACACAAGTTTTAGATTGTCAACATCTTATGGCATATCGTGTTGGAGACATTATTTGGTGAAGATCAAGCTTGGAAATGGTAATTCGGAGAATAATAAGTCTATATGTATGACACATTTTGCTTCATCTGTTATTTAGTTTTACCGACCAAACTGTGTTGAAAATGGCATTTGTAAGGGGATTGTGAATGTAGCAGGTTAATTCTGGAACAATAAAAATTTGTTCGGATAGGAAGCTTTAGTTCGATTATGCGATGATGGAGATTCTGTCTGATTTTGTCATACTTTGTTGTTTCTCACATTTGTTCTCGGTCACTCTTGGAAATGGCTTAAAACTATCATGAGAATAATGTAGATGCCAGTTGTGCAAGTGAACTTTGCCATTTTGTGGTCCTCTACACAGATTTCACTGGTATGCAAATAGAAATGTAGAGGTCACAGGAAGTGTTAGAATTTCACTTGCTGAGAATCAGCTTTTCAGAAAGATTAGTTGGATCTGCTGTTGATATTTGTCTTGGTGTTTTTTTGATCTTGAGAAACATTCATCTTTGATAAGTGGTCTGATGCTGACTGCAAAATTCAAATTTTGGATATCTTAGTTCTAACACTAGGTAGAATCCAACCACGTCTCAAAAAAAAGCACTAGGTAGAATCCAGTAGGGACTAAATTGAGAACATATGTCTAGCTTTTCTAGAGAGAGAAGCTATGTGGATTTTGGGCCTGGGTACGCTATGGCCGGTCGGGGTGGCCATCTGTCAGAGCTTGTCCCCGGCAGAGGGCCTCGTAGGGCTGGGGGGTCCGGCCTCTATGCTAGGGCCAACCTGCTACGAATGTGGCCTCTCCACATTCGGCGGTTTTGTAGGGGTAAGGCTCCACCCAGGCTGAGGCTCGTGGGAGCCAAGGGCAACGTCTATCCTTCGCACAAGTGGTGAGGGATGCCCCGACGCCGAGGACGCCAACTAGTAGGAGACGGATCAATGTGGCGTCGTTTTCGGAGGAGCTCCTTCAAGGGAGGCTAAGGAGGTCTTTGTGTTCTCTCCATGGTGGAAGGGGCTACGGAGGTAGAGGTTAGGAGGTGGCTGGTGGAGAGCTCTAGGTGTCATTGGGAGGTTTCCTGTGTCTCCTGGACGACGTTTCTAGTGGTGGGGCAGGACGAGGGTGTGGTGTCGAGAATGGCTGACATCGGCTTCCTAGTGGCGGGCGGAGCCCTCCTTCGCTTACAAAGGTGGGTGGAGACTAGGGGAACCTTCCTCAACATGCAGGTGAGGAGGGTCCGGATTGCCGTGGAGGGTGTTCCACTTCTGCTCTGTGACGAAGGCGGCGTAGCTTTCATGGTTCGCAGCTTTGGGAGGGTAGAAAGGGGATCGCTCGGTTTCACGCTGATGGGTTTGCGAACGGCGGTTAGGGATGACATTCTAGTGGCTAATCCGGTGGCTATTCCCACCGTGGTCATGGTGGATCTCATCGGCACCTCATTTGTCATCCATCTCCGGGTGCAGGAGGAGTTGTAGGCTGGGCCACCGCCTCAGCTAGGGCAACCATTGACCTGTCGTGAGGTTGAAGACGATCGGTCGAGGCGAGTGGTGGCCTATTTGAATTTGAACCAGGTTTGGCTAGAGGGAACTCGATTTGCTCGGCTGAGTCGGGCTAGAAGGCTGGGCAAGTAGGCGGGTCGGGTGCGGGGGTCGCGAGTCAGGCTGTTGTGTCTGATTTCGGGACTCGAAACCTACCCAATATAGATTCGGCGCCTCCTATCAATTCCGTTGGACACGTGAAGGATCGTCTCCTTCGCCCGAATCTTGTTTCACTGTAGTCGCAGGAGTGGGCTCAGTTGTAGGTGTGGTTCTCCCCTCCAATGTTGGGGCTACTGTCGACGCCTGCCCACTCTTAGCCAGGCATCGGCGGGAACTAGGGGGGTTCTGACGTCCTCCAATTCCTTTGGTACCAGTGTTGTGAAGGCCACGGTGTAGGAGCCCTCCCGCCTTCATGCATTGGCTTTCTCTCCGCTAACAGTTGGGGGGTCCTCCGGTTATCCTCTCACACTGTCGTGGCAAGGTGAGGAGTGTCGTTCTGGGGATAGGAACCTCAAGCTCGGAGGGCCGACTGGGCACACGGTCTCGACTCCCGGTGCAGAGGCGGCGTACGGCTAAGCCGATCAGCAGGTGTGGCTTCCGCACCATCGAGCAAGAGGCGAAGGTTGCTGGATGGAGTTACTAGACTTCAACCCTCTGTCGGATTTTTTGTTTCCTCGTGTGACTTCCCCGTCACCCACCGCCCTTGACCTGGGCGCCATTGAGGAGGATGGGCATCTGAGGTCTCAAGTTCCAGTGGTGGACTCTACAGCCACTGAAGAGCCGATCTGTTGCGACCCCCCTACAGAGGAGGTGGGGACGCTTCAATGGCCTTTCGAGGCCGATATCCCGGACACGCCTATTTTCGTGGTAGGATTCTTTGCAGAGGAAGTTGGGGAGGATGAGGAATCTCAGGCAAGGAGGAAGGAAAGGAGCTGATGGGGGAGGTGGAGAGGCTGACAGTGGATCATTTCAGGGATTTGGCAGAGAAGTTGGGAGTCTCCTATGAGGGGGTGGAAAAGGGCATTAGGGGTTTCTTACCCTGATCCAGAAGAGATGGCTAGCGGCTTTGGCGAGGGCAGCGAAGAAGGGAAAATCCCAAATGAGGGCAGCGGGTGGTAACGAGGAAGGTGAGGAGATGGGTGAGGAGCAGGAGGGAGGGTAGGGGAACACAATACAATCCCCATGAGGATCATCCCATGGACTGTGAGGGGTTTGGGGGGTAGGGGGAGAAGAGGAGGATGGTTAAGGAGTTAGTAAGGAGATGTAAGGTTGATATCTTGTGTGTGCAGGAGACTAAGTGTGATGGGGATGGAGAGGGGCTGATGAAGGAGATAGGGGATGGTAGACTAGTGAAGGGGGGGTGTTCTCCCCGGTAGTGGGAAGGGTAGGAGGGATCATGGTGTTGTGGAACCCGTTGAGGTGGAGGAGGTGGAGAGGTAGGTTGGTTGATGGGCAATTTCTCTTCACTTCTGATGCTTGAGGGACAGTTTCTCTTGGGACTTCTCCGGGTATATGGTCCTAAATCCAAGGAAGGTAAGAGAGCTTTGTGGCAGGAGTTGCTTGAGTTCCAACTCTCATTGGGCCGGCCCTGGTGTGTAGGTGGAGATTTTAATATGGTGACCATTGAACCCACAAAGAGGGGTTCAGATCGGACACAATCTCGACATGTTTTCACCCATCTTCAAAAAATAGTCATACGACAAAACATTGGCTGCACTGCCATTATCGACCAATATCTTATCTACATTACAATGATTGATAGTTGTCGAAATTACAAGGGCGTCGTCATGCGGAGTAGACACTCCTTCTAGGTCTTGGTCGGAGAACATCAAGGCCTACTGCTCACTTGCCAGGGTCGGGGCCCTGGTTAGTTCTACGACTCGGCTGGCTCGCTTGGCGTGACGCTTCCTTCCTCGGCTGCTGTCCCCGCCTGAGGCCGAGCCACCCGAAATGACGTTGATGTGGACCCTTCGAGGATGGTTGTTGATTTCTTCTCGGGGGTTCACCTAGGCATCTCGGTGCTCAGCCACATACTGAGATAGGTGGCCACGGTAGATGAGGCTCTCGATCTCATCCTTGAGCTGTAGGCAATCACCAGTGTGGTGCCCATGGTCGTCGTGGAATTGGCAGTGCTTTCGGCGGTTATGGCGCCTAGGGTCAGCCTTCATCGGCTCGGCCCGGTGGAGCAGGCCTGAGTACTTAATTTCCCAGTATATCTCATAGACATGGGTGGAAAGAGGGGTGTAGCGCTCGAACTTACGGGGCGGTTCCTTGCGGTCGTCCTCACGGTTTCTCCTCTTTCCTTGGTTGGAAGACTGATCGGACGGTCGCTTCCTATTTCCCCCTCCCTCCTGACCAGCAGAGTCCCGGCAGGCGGTGAGGACCTCCTCGCATTCTGTGTGGCTCAAAGTTAGTGAGACTAGGTCGACGAGGGAGGTGGGAGGATGGAGCACTAACTCCCGCCGGAGTCCTTCATCGCGGGTTCCTCCAGTCAGTGCGGTGATGGCCGAAGCTACGTCCAAACGGGGGATGTGCAGGGCCTCCACCTTGAAACGATTGACATAGGCCCGCAGCTTCTCTCTCGAGGCTTGCTTGAGTGCCAACAACCTCGCAACTGATCGAGGGGGTCCGCTCTCGGCGAAGCTTTCCTTAAACAGCCGCCCAAACTGACGGAAGCCGGTGATGCTCCCTGGGACGAGCGCTCAGAATCGGGCTTGAGCTCCCTGGATCAGAGTGGTCACGAATGCCCGACACTTGACAGCATCCGTCACCCCGTGCGGAGTCATCAGGGTGTCAAAGCTGTCAAAGTGATCGGCATGGTCGCCCAGACTGTCATAAGATTTAAAGGCCGGAAGAGAAACTCTGGGGGATATCTCGGCCTCTAGGATCTCAGGGGAGAATGGGGATTGCTCCTCATCTTCCCTATTCACAGAGCTATGTTGTAGAGCGCGGAGAGTGTGCTCCTGCTCGACAAATCGACGTTCAAAGTCCCGGAGCCGGAGGGAAAGCTCTGGATGGGTGCGGGACGGCGCCGGGGGGCTTGGAGTGCGCTCCTGGTCTTTTCCTCGCCGCTCTGGGGCAGGGACAGCCGCTTCCGCCGGCTGACGAGACGGTCCCGCCTCGCTCCTCCTTCCACGCAGATGGAATGAGGCCTCTTGTTCCGCAGGCGGGGGCGGAGGTTGGGAAGGACCACCTGCCCCGCTCCGGATAATACAGCATCTCTGAATAATAAAATGGCCTCCGGCTGTCAGCCGAGAGGCCTCGGCACAGGGGGGGACTTGCCCGAGAACACTGCGACCATTCCTCCCTAGCTACCTGGGTCCTCATCAGATCGATGAGGGTGTAAATTTAGCGTTGAGCGAACGGAAGGTGTCTGGGTCCACCGCGGTGGGCTGTCCCCCCATGGGCGGCAGGGGTGGGGGTAGAGCGTCGGCCTGTTCATTAGGAAGTGGGTTGATTAGTGAGTGGGATGGCACATGCCCTTCGTTTGCAGTTGCCGGCGCCTTCCCTATGTCGTCATTGATTCTCCTACTGTTACTTCTTCGCACCATATTGGCTTCTTGTTCGGTTCCCACAGACGACGCCAGATAAAGAGGCTAGATCTCGTGTAGAGCCCTGAGCCGTCCGATCTAGGGCGATCACCCGATGCGGCCACTCCAGCAAAGGTTACTGCAAAGAGGGAAGAAGAGGATCAGGGGGCCCAGGGTTAAAACTCCAGGGAAAATCCTCTGATGCCTAAGTCAGCAAGTTGTAGAAGCAATGGGCGAAGGGGGCAAGAGAGAAGAAGGGCACAAGATCTCTCTCCACCAGATGGAGTGGCTCAGAGTGGACTTACCTTTTCGGAGAGATTCCCTGAGTTTATATAGTGGTGGGTTTCCTCGCCATCACAGCAGAAGCATGGGATCAGGAGGAGGCTACGTCTAGCGGAGGGACTCCCCATAGTTAAGGACTCTAGCTTCCTCCTTATCAGTCCCCAGATAACAGCGCAACCCTTGCTAAGATAAGCACTCGCGATGAGGATTTGGCCCTAGCCCGTCCCGGAGACGCAACCCCGAGCTAATCTCGGGAGGATAAGAAGGGCTCCCCCGGCCTTGTCGGGGTATCAATCCAACCCTGGAATTGCTCGGGAGGATCGGTAGGCTTTCCCTCAAGCGCGGAGGGGGCCGACCGACCCGATCTCGAGCTAAAGCGGACCTGGCCTGAGTCAAATAAGGCCTTAAAATAAGTGGGTCCTGACCGGGCTGTCACTTGTTGGGCCAGGTAGGCCTCAATGAGCTATTTGGGCCAAGTGCATAACGGGCCTCGAATTTCTCCCTCCAAAATGCATAGCCCTTTGTATGCTTAGCACTCATTTAGGGCCAATTTGATACAGGGTTGGTCGGCCGGTTAGCGTAACCGGGAACAGCGGGCCCCGCCTCTCACTCGCCTCCCCCTCACACATGCCCATCTAACCGCCCAGGGGTAACGTAATCGACCATGTCGGGTCGATTAAGTTATCCCCACCCGATTATCAAAAGGGGCCTTAAGGTTGTTTTGATATTCGAATAGGATAACCGAGATAGCAAAGCCGATGAGAGAAAAAATGTGCATTGGATTCAACGTGTGCTTCTCACACACAAAGGGCACTGACACGAGTTGGATAGCGTATTCACACTGGGGGGGTCGAATACGCTCCCTTACTAGATTTTCAAAATGGCTCTTGAAGTGGTAGATAATTTCACGATGGACTATTTGTCCAAGTGATGTCACGAGATTGGAGGGTGTAATTTACATGTCATTCTTGTATTAGATTTAAGTGCAGCAATAAAAACTCTTTTTTTTTCCTTCACTCATCTGGTCACCTCATATTTTTCTCCTAGCCCCTCTCCTTTCTCTCTTTGACCCCCTTCCCCTTCTTTTTTCTGCTGGTCAGCTTCCGTCCGATAGTTCACTCTTAGTCTTAAGGACTCTATCATTAAGTTGGGATATATATGTAATTAGTATTATGTTAACTTACACCTTGTGAGGCTTTCACGTCGCGCCTTATGACCATCCTAAGACGTTTTAAACCATGCTCGCCAATAACACCCACCTTTTCTTGACAATTTGAGATTTGTGAGGGAGGGAGTTTAAAAAACCCAACAAATTACCTGTTTAATTACCATTCTTCATTTCATTGTCTGTCAATAATAAGTAAAGGGTTTTGTCACTTTTTAAATTATAAGTAATGGTATTGATGATGCTTTTAATAAAAAATCTCATTATTTTTGAGGGTATACTTATTTGGGAAAATTACTGAAAAGGGCAAAAAAAAGTTCACAATATGCAGTAGAGAGACTATAGTTTTAAAATATCTAAAAAGGGCACTCTTCGTGAGCATCATATCTATAAAAGATAAACTACCGATAATATGCCCTTGTTTAGCAAATAGACTTCTTTAATATATTTATATATATAATATGAATTTCATATCCTTTAATAGATGATATCACTTGCTAGAACATCAAAATTGACATGTAATATTATGAACATCACATTGTCAACGAATATATATATATATAGTATTTTGCATATGAAAATAGCATACCTCATTTGATCATCTTTTCTTCCGTATAATGAAATAAAGAAGTCAAATTTATATTTCAATCTCATCCAATTAATAATCGTGTTTTTTACTTCATTCTGATAATTTTATTTTTATTTATATAGATTTGAATTAGAATAACTTACGTGTTGAACAATTGAGGACATTTTCGGTATTATATGTCTTTTGCCCTTTATAGATGTTAAGTTCGAAAAGAGTGTCTTTCTAAATATTTTAGAGTTAGAATGCCCTCATTAGATATTTCAATAGTGTTTTTGCCCTTTTAAGTAATTTATTAAAAATATTTAAATAAATAAAAATAAATTTAAAAGTTAATAGTGGTTAAACAGTAACTTATTTACGTTTTTTAACTTTAAAATTTTAATTAGTAGTATTAATAATACTTTTGATGATATATTCATTTTTATAAAATCTAATAAAATATTCAAAAATAAAAAAACAAATACCTTTAGAAGTAAACAGTGATCATAAAAAAAGAGTAATGTAGGGCACTTGACCCGGCGTGGGATTTCTTGGGATCATGCAAAAAAAAAAAATCCAAAGAGAACATGAGAAATAATTAAGGAGGGTCATCATTAATGATCACTCAATACGGAGGAAACCACCCTCTATACAAGCTAACGAGGGAGTGAAGAAACGAGAGAGAAAAAAGAACATGGTTAATTGGCAAATGATGGCCAGACCTTCCTTAATCACACATCCAAACAGCAGCATCCTCGACGACATCGTGAGGCTCCCAGTAAATTTGAGCAAGCATTAGCACGTCTTGCTGCCCACTCTCCTTCCTCCTCGGATTTATTTACATCAAGGAATTCCCACGTACGTAGTGCATGGTTTACCGACTCGATCTGACCCGGATAGACTCGAGTGTGCTGTATCATATCTAAAAATATTAGATGTAGTGCAGATCACCTTCAAGATCAATCGAGTCGGGCTGAGTTATAATGAGAGAGAGAGAGGGAGGAGAGAGAGAGAGAGAAAAAGAGAAGAGATGATACACCACGAGTCGGGAGAGAGAGAGGGGGGAGAGGGAGAGAGAGAAGAGATAATGTACCTCGAGTCGGACAGAGACGTATCGTACTAAATTTATTAGGAAAGATTTGATCCGATATAAATCATCGAGTCGACGAACTTTGACTTAACGTCTACAAATCAATATTACCAAATATGATACACACGAAACAAAACAGGGCAATGATCTCTTACGCTAGCTACTGTGAACTCTATCTATCTAGATCCTTAGATATGTATTACTCTAGTGCCTCCTTTGCCTCTTAATTAATCTCTCGTAAGCACCCAAATGGCTGCCACTTCCATTATCAACTGCACCAGCATCTTCTTCTTTCTTGCTCTCGGCCGCGTCCTTTGCTATATCCCTGAAGACACAGCCGTCGGACCATTTCTTCGTGCTGTCTCAACCTTCTCACTGGGCTCAAACCTCGGAGTCATCTCCTTCCGGCAATTCAATCTCCTTCTCCATTTGCAGTTGCCTTCTTCTCCATCGGGCACATGCATATGATCACCCGACTGCGACGCCACTCCAGCGCTCGCAACAAAGCGCGTCGAAAACCCGGCACTGGCAGGTGCCCTAACTGCTGCTCCAACAGCCTGCCTCGATCTCTCCAAAGAGGCCATTCCATCTTCATCAGCTGCTTTGGATTCCTCCTGGATCAGCTTCTGATCCTTTGGCATTAGGTACTCGGGGTAAATTATGGTGCGTCTGCAGGCGCCATATTTACGGCGGGGGTGCGACAGCGGGTGCGTGAAGTTTGCAGGTGTGGAGTCATGTCTCTAAACTGCACCGTGATGGTCTTTAATTATTTTGATAGTTTTTGTTGCGCGTGGATTCATGTATTTTATATTTTTTTAATAGTATTAGACTCGGTCTAATCTGACTCGACCCGACATAGCTCAGGTCCGAGTCAAATTTAGACTTTAACATTGATAAGTCAGGTCCGAGTCGACTCAGGTCCAATCTATTGACAGCCTTAAATTCTCCCCGTGTTTCACTTCTATTTTTTTTTTAAATTTTTTTTTGTATTGGCCTCTATTCTGATTTCCCTTCGCCGCAGGAGCAGGTAATGTTGGCACGCATCAATCATGGTTACCTCTTCTAGAAGATGTGTAGGTCTCTCTCTCTCTTGTTAATCAGATAATTATCTGAATAAAATAGTTAACAGATAATTTAATCAAATATCAGATAATCTGATTATTAATTAGATACGGATTCAGATATTGTGATATCCGTATAGAATATTATTAGAACGAATATTAATATAAAATATTAATATTAAATAATTTTATTTTTGATAAATAAATGTGAGACGATGAGTTAATGACTGTGATATGTTAGAAAACGAAGAGACTGAATGGAGAAATGTTGAGACGTTATTTATTGCATCTTGACTCACCGACTTTTGACTTCGGAGGAAATATTTTTTTCTTGCAGGAAGACTAAGAGTCTCTCCTCCAACTCTCAATTGTCATTCAACGTCTATTTCAGTAGTTTCTCGACTCTTCTTCTAATATATATATATATATACACATGGGGCCGGCCTCACGTGAATATTTTCATATATATATATATATATATATATATATATATATATTCATTTTTTTTCTCCTCTTCCCCTGCCTGTTGCCGCTGCAGCTGTTCACTGCGTTGATCCGTCCACATTCCGTGCGAACATGGAGGCCTCTCCCGCCCACTCTGACGCCACCGCCTCCACCACCACCACCACTGTCGATGCTTCCGCGCTGGGTAGCTCCCTGGATTTCGGCAAGATGGAGTATGGGTGCGTACTGCGTACACACACACACACACACACACACACACACTCTCTCTCTCTCTCTCTCTCTCTCTGCGCGCAGCTTGCTATTTTTCTTTTCCTTTATGTTAGCGAGCATGTTTGATTTGATGTGCCGTCGGCTTGCACAGGTGCAAGCACTACAGGCGAAGGTGTAAGATCCGGGCGCCCTGCTGCAACGAGGTCTTCACGTGCCGCCACTGCCACAACGAATCTGTGGTATTTATTTGTTTCCTCTCCGTCGCTTGCATGAAAAAGTCTGCGTTTCATTTTTGTGTGTGTCTTTCCTCTCTGTCGCGAGGCTGTGATTGTCACTCTTGTCTCTTTCTTGGGCTGGGTGGGGGCTGGGGTGGGGGCGACACCAAAGGCTGATCGGCATGAGCTCCCCCGCCATGATGTCCAGAGGGTGAGGCCTTCTTCGGCCAGTTGGTGTTATTTGTTTATTAAGTTAACAATTTTGAACTGATCGCCATGGTTCTTGGGTTTTGGTTCTGCCAGGTAATTTGTTTGGTCTGCGATGCGGAGCAGCCTGTAAGCTTTTGCTGGCTTATAATCTCGATGGAGCTTCCATGTTTATCTGCTCATTTGATGACTTTATAGTTTGTCATCTTGATATTGACTTACCTTAATTCTATATTTTTTATTTCCTTTCCCTCTAGCCTGCACAAGTATGCTCAAACTGTGGTGTTAACATGGGGGAATATTTTTGTGACATCTGCAAGTTCTATGATGATGATGTAAGCATTGATTGTTTAGTCTCTTCTTTGTTTGGTCTGCTTTCTAGGATTGGGAAATTGGCTTAGTCAACTTTGGCTAATTAGTCACTTCTTTGCTTCTCTTGCTTTATTAGATTGAGAAAACTGGCTTAATGAAATTGGACCAAGTGCTATGTTTCATTGAACACTTGCAGACCGAGAAAAGGCAGTATCATTGTAATGACTGTGGCATATGCAGGTCATCTGGACCTTTGCCTGTTTCTTGTCTCTTATTCCTTTCGTTTTGTTATCACTGTTGTAGTCTTATTCTGATTGAGGAATGGTTGAATTTTGAAAAACAGAGTTGGTGGCCGGGAGAACTTTTTCCACTGTCAGAAATGTGGTATGTTTTATCCGAACCGTTTTTTTCTTCACTTGATTCATGATATGGTTATTTCAATCAAAATATACATTTAGCAAAATTTCATGCAAGTGAAAATCCGAAAGACTGCTGATGTATGTATTTCCATTCTGTGAATTATACGCCACGCCTGGTTAAAAAATGCACATTGAGGTTGGGAGTGGTTTGGGTTTGACCTGATCTCAACTGATCGTGATCTGAGCCTGTCAATTTGACATCCCAGTTTCCAAAAGATTTGGGTTGTGCTATCCGGAAGTTTAAGAAATAAAAATGTAAGAAAGCTTCATCTTAAAGTTGTTGCTATCCCGCTCAACTTTCTCTCTGTTGTCAGTGGTGACAGTCAGCAGTGCAATTGCCTATCAGTATTCCATGACTCGCATACTATCCATGAATTATTTTTGCATACAGGCTTTCTTCATGCTCTTGAACCCTATGCCCAATATGGGGTGGGGGATGGGGGGAGCCAGCGAGGCTGCTACATCAATACATAATTTGTAGGATTAACCAATTCTGGTCCAATTTGACTGTTTCAGATGGAAATTGGCCAATTCCAATCCAGTTTCAAGGGGGAAATCTGATCCTTTCACTTAAAGAAAAAAAATGTAAAAAATCACATATACTTGAATTGGTTTAAAATCGGTCCAAATCGGCTGATGTTGAGCTGATTCTTATCCCAATGCACATCAGATTGAGCCGAGCTGATTCCAAGATCCAATCTGATGCTACAATTCTTGCAGCAATATGGCTCACGCATGGGGGCCTCAATTCCCTGTGATGAATGGTCCAATGGGCATTGATATCTTCCATTCAGATTCTCAATAATAATTATATCCTGGCATATAGCTATCTTCATGCTTACAAACACTGCAAACAGTTGGGGAGGGAGAGAGAGATGGTAGGCCCTTTGCTGTGGCCTGGCCACACTCTAGCAGCTCTTTTGTGCAAATGACCCCAGGCATTCTCCCTGGCTGCACTAATTCATCTCATTTGAGCATGAGGTAGGCACATTGGCAAGAAAGCACCCAGCATATATAAATATATATATATATGTATGAAAGAGAGTGGGGGGGGGGGAGGGTAGACACTTTACTGTGGCCTGGCTACACTCTATCAGGTCCCTTGTGCAAATGGACCTGGCAAGTCTACCTCATTTGAAAGTGAGGCAGGCATGTTCACAAAGAAAGCACCCAGCACATGTTATAGAAATAAAGCACTCAGCATGGTGCAATAAGTGCCATTGGATCACACTCGGGCACAATCTGATGGCTGTGCCAGCATGGGGCACTGTGCCTTGTTGTAGGACCTGCAGCTGGTGCTGCAGTGGCGTGCTTGTTGTTATCAGGACATCCCAATTGCACCTCTGCTTTGAGTCAGGCCTCTACAAACTTAGTGAATTACAAAAAATCCCCTAATCCCACTATTTTCTAAAAAGACCCTATAATATGTTCTGTTATAGAAATAACCCCTGCCACTGGTCTCAGTTCACAGTCCTTGACCCAACCACGGTTAATGTTGAACTGGTGTGAAAAAAAAACAAAAAAGAAAAAGTCCCTTAGTGGGGGGAGACCCCCAACTGCGCCAGCATCTTCACCCCTTTATGGCAATGTTAATCTAGGGCATCAGTTTTTTTGTGTATGTGATATGAATCGTCCCACAGATTTCATGATTATAGTCCACCTTTAAATATTTATTTAATACATGACCTTTAGATTGTAGCATTAAGTCATGCACTGGGTTTCTCACAGAATGTTGTTGGCCCATCAAATTTTACATTTAGTCCACTAATTCTTTATGATGTGATTTTAAATATGCGAGCTCTGATCAAGCCCTACCCGGTCGAAAAGTTGCTGATCCGCCCATGCAAAATAGAAAAAGGAAGAGAGTTTAAGATATGAACATTTAAACTCTTGATGGATACGGCCTCAATATGGTCATCTTTTTGCAGTAGAATTAAAGGATGCCTAATCACCCCTTCCTCAACTCACACACACAAGGTTAACTATCGGTATAACATATGCAAGAAAAGAAGGTCAACTATCAGTAGAACACATGCAATTCACAATACAGTTGCCCTCCAAATGTTTGACCTTATAAATAATGCCGTGCCATGCACTTTTGTGGCTTCCACATGGCACTGTTATGTTTGTCTGTAATTGCAAAATATTTGTACTAAAGTGGTGAAAATATCTTAATATCAAAGATACTATTTTTAACAGAGCCCTTTCCCAGACATCCCCACCCCTCCCCTCCCTCTCAAAAGGATAAACAGAAAGAAAAAGGAAATCAAAGATCATCTTGTTCTTGTACACATATAGGTTGAAATATAATTTTTTCCAAAGAAAATGGAATAATTCACCTGTAAGTAGAGAAATTTAGGTCTTGCATACTAAAATTTGAATCTGATATTATTATTATTATTTTCAAATTGAAGTCAATTTTAACCAGGACTCCATGCTAATTATGAAATGCTTTATAGATAGATGATAAGTTAGCAACGTTTGTTAGTGTAGAGGAGGACATCAGATGGGTCTCTATAAATTAGTGAATTTACTTGCCTGCGAAGTTTACCCTGTTAAGAAGGCACCGACAGGTTGAAACAAAATCATCAGTAGATTTGTTTCAATTTTTTTAGTTTAGTATTGATGGAATGACCTTTTCTTTTTCACGGTGGATTGTACTGGGAGAACAATTTGTGCCACAGAAAATAGAAGCCATTTTAGAGAAAATTCTAAAATAGGAAGAATCTCTGTTCCTACTCATCATGACTAAGCTGCAATTATTCACAAGCCCCCTAAGACTCCCAAATGGTATGAAGATGCTCAAGCATACTCCACAAAACCTGTCTTTGCATATATCCATCTGTTTTTTTTATTGTCGTCAATTGTGACCATTTTATAGGGCACTAAGGCCGCCATGCCAGGCTGAGCAATTTATGTTACCCCAGAGTGCCATCATCTCTTTGATGTTTTGCATGGTGAAGCTGGTGTGCATTTATTATGTGCTTGACATCTTAATGGATTCTGGATTGTGCATTGCCATTCTTACTACAACTCTGATCCCTTTGAAATTTGAACTGTTGCATGCGTGGGGATGTGATGATTAAATTGTTTTGACAATAAAAGCACTTTAGATTTTTTTTTCGCTGATGGTATAGGCTTATAGATACTTAGCATAGCTTGTCTTCATTGTATATTTGCCCTGTGTTCATTTTGGTTTCCTGACTACCTGTTGAATTGTGTTTGTAAACCACTCACCCCCACCTTTTGATGATGTGAACAACCTTGTAAGACCACTTATAGTTGTCGTAACAAGATCAGGCATCTGACCAGATTATACTGGAACCAGGCATTCTCCCAGGATGATTGGGTGAAAGGACCAGAGTTTAATTGGGTGAAAGGACCCGAGTTTAATGGAGAGCTCATGAACTTTTCATTCAGTCATCAATTGCTGCTGCATAACCAGCTTGGACTGGCCAAAGAAATACTATTTTTGTCATTTTTTATAATTTTGTCAAGCTTTCTCAGCATGGTTGTCAATCTCATCATGATCTTCCCTGTCCTGTTTTCCCTACTGGGATGGGACATCCCAGCATCACAGGCAATTCTGGTGTCCCATTCTGGGCTTTTTGCAAATATGGAACATAGATGTAAAAATAAAATAACAACAAAAGAAACATATCACACGAAAATGACACGAGATCAATGCATTCTAATATTTACAAGGAGGTATACTACGGTAATTTAAACAATAAATATTTATAAAATATGAAGGGTTACACTTATCAATGAATCCTTTAAAACAAGTTTTAAGGGGGTTTATGGAGCTTGGATGCTTTGAGGTTGCAATGCAAAATTCTTACTGGGACAAACTGGGATAGTTGAGACAGACAGGGATGGACAGGATAGGGGCAGAACACCCACTGGGACAGTAGAAAGTGTCCGGCCAATCATTGTCTGTTGTTTCTTTTAAAAGTATGCTTATTTAGAAGTATAGATCCCTATATCGTATGATATTTCAAACAGAAAGCCAAAAGAAGTTTTTGCTTAATTATGTCTGCATAATTGAATGCCCATGTATCGATGTTGATCTTCATTCATTAATTTGCTGTAGAACTTCATGATCAGAGTAACCGTTAATACTTCATATGAACTTTGTCTTGCAAAAAGCAATGTCTCTTGCTGAATGTTTATTTGCTTTTCTTCACTTTTAAGATCTACTGCTGAACACACAAATATGCAGGATCTTGTTATTCAGTCTATCTACGTAACAAACACCCATGTGTTTAAAACTCAATGAGACGCCATTGCCCCATTTGTTATGAGGTATTTCATGTTTCTGTCTCTTGTTATGAATTGGGATTATGCTGACACGGATGTTATCTTGCAGTATCTTTTTGACTCACTGAAGGAGACAAGGGTTCTAAAATGTGGTCATACAATGCATTGGGATTGTCTAAATGAAATGTTGAAACATGACCAGTAATATTTTATTCTTCCTTAGTGACATTTATGTCTTTATCTGTGAAATTCAAATATTATATGTAAAAAAAACTTTCTGAAATTTGTCCCAGATATGCGTGCCCAACATGCTCAAAGTCAGTAATTGACATGTCAAGGATCCGGAAGAAAGTAGATGAGGAGGTTAGTATATCTATTTCCATACACTAAATAAGGTTAAACGCACCATTGTCAACTTGTAACTTATCTTACTAGTTGGAAGTTCAGAAATTTTAAAGTAAGAAAGGCTGTATGTTTTTACAGTTTGCAAAAGAAAAATGTTTCATGTTAGAAGACGAATCTAAGATACATTTATTATCTAATTTGGAAGTATCAATTTCTATACTTTTAGATATAATTTCAGGTTTTAAGTTCTAGCTATTCTTCCTCTTAAAAGCTTTTTTTCCTTGATTTGTGCGTGTTCCAGTGTTCCTATTAAAAAGAGTTAAAAGCACATCTTTGAAACTTGCTATGTACAATATAACCAAAGTATTAACTGTAGAATGATTTTTTTTATTTTGTATGACAGCAATCAATTCTTCCAGCTCTTATTTAACTTCAGTCATAGCCATGGTTAAGGAGGCCACAACAACCACCTTCCTATTACCCATCTCCATCCCATTGTAATGTTGGATGCTTCTACATTCTGGCTCTCTTCAGCAAGGCTGAGAATATGTAATAAATTGTGATACCATCCACTATTCAAAATGTAATACTTGTTTCCAGATTTATGCATCCTTCTTTTGTCTTGTGGGGGGAAGCACAGAAAAGAGATGCAAATCAGTTTATAATGTGAGGCCTATAACCTTCAAACTGCAACAGATAAATTTCTTGTTGAAAAACTCATCCACTTGGTGACTTTGAAGACACAAGAAGATAAAAGTTATATTGTAGGGCTTCAGTATTTTTTTCCCTTTTCTATTATTCCATTGGATAGAAGTAATTTATTAATGTGTTAGGCACCGTTCGGGTATTGAAGGCATCTCATTAGATTTTCACGTATTCTTTGGTAGAAGCTACTTATTCACTTCATAATTTAATGGATCAGCTGGGGCCTGTTGAAATTGGAAAATATTTTACAAATCAACTCCAGAATTCCCAACAAAATAGATCAGTTTCCTCTTGTCATTGTGCTTTGGTCTATTCATATATATCTCTGCTGGATCTAGAGGGATAATTGATGCGGAACAAAAAGGGAGAGCCTTTACGTGCCGAGTCTGGTCCGAGTGCTGTGCATAGTGAGGGGGCGAGCCGAGCCATATATCGGGGCGAGCTGGTATGAACCTTGAGTGTGTGGAACGGAGAGAAAGAGTGAGAGGAGAGAGGACGGCTGGGGAGGTGATGTGATCTCGGACTAATGAAGTAGGGAGGAGTGTCAAGTGTGAGCATTAAATGTTGGGTGAATAAAAGGGTAAAACACAGGTGGAGTGGGGGGGGAGATGGGTCGGGTCTTATGAGTGTGAACAAAGTAAAAGGGAAGGTTGGAACACTAAATGCTCATGGAATATATATTAGTGGGGTGAAATGAGAAAAAAGGTGAAAATGAAGGGTTTTCTCACAGGGCAGTGGGATGGGTAAGGGATGGCCAGAGAAAAATGAAAAGAGATGTGCGTTTAATGCTAGAAGAGCGAGGAAAAGTAAGAAAGGGAGAGAGAGATGGGAGGGGCTGTTGTGGACAGACAGAGGATGGGGCACATAGAGGAGTGTGTGCAAAGGAAGGGTGAGGGGGGGGGGGGCTTGGCTATGTGGGGGAGAGGATTGTGTGGCAATCCTCCGACCCAAGAAGATGCCATCACTGTACGTCGGAAAGGCTTAACAACAGAGGTCAGTGAAAAGCTCTTTGGCCTCAATATCAAAGGTTTCAACCAGCTCAACTCAGTTGTTGTTGAAATTGAAGTGTTCTTTGCTGACAACCTTAACTACACTTATTTCTAATCTTGTCTTTATTAGTCTTGCCACACATCCATCTCTCTGCTACACACATTTTGTGAATGTGTTCTTTTTGTAGTATCCAACACTCGGTATCATATTACAAAGTAGGTCTCACAGCCGTTCTATAAAATCTCTCTTTGAGTTTCACAAGCATACGACGATCATAGAGGACTCTTGATGCGTTTCTCCATTTTAACCAGCCTGTCTTAATCTTATGCGCAATATTGTCATAAATCTCTCCATTCTCTTTCATGATAGACCTTGAGTATCGAAAGGTACTACTCTTCGGAATGTTATGTTCATCAATTAGAACCATGTTTTCCTGTACCACTCTCCCATTACTAAAATTATAATGCATAAACTCTGACTTGCTCTTACTAATTTTAAAACTTTTATACTCCAAGGCATGTCTCCAACGCTCTAGCTTAACATTTAAAGCATCAATACTCTCATCAACCTTGATTGCCTCTATTCTTCGTAGCTGTCTAGGATTCTCTCTCTCTCTCTCTCTCTATATATATATATATATATATATAGGCATGGCAATTATCTGTTTTCAATTTGATTTGAATTTGAATTCGTTTAGTTTGATAATTATCTGAATAAAATATCCGACGGATAATTTAATCGTTTATCCGATAATACGATTATTAATTGGATACAGATTCAGATATTGTGATATCCGTGTCGGATATTATCCGAACGAATATAAATATAAGTTTTTAATATTATTTATTAATATTATATAATTTTATTTTTGATAAGTAAATGTGAGACAGTGAGTTGGTGACTGTGATATTTTGGGAAACGGATAAACTGAACGGGGAAATGTTGAGACGGTGTTTATTGCATCTTGACTCACTGAGTTTTGGCTCCAAAAATATTTTTTCTCCCTGTTTTTAACTCTCCTGTAGTTGCGTTTGTGTGGCCCGTGGGAGGAAGACGAAGAGACTCTCACAGTCACAGGAAGACGAAGTGTCTCTCCTACAGTTCTCAATTGTCATTCAACATCTGGTTCAGTAGTCTCTCGACTCTCCTTCTAATATATATATATATATATATATATATATATATGCACGCACCAAACCTGATTAACTCTATTCTTCGTAGCTGTGCGGGTTTCTCGCGTGGGTATATATATATATATATGTATATATTTGTGATCTCTCTCTCTCTCTCGAACCTTAGCCTTTTTCTCTTTCCCTCATTTTTTTCTCCTCTTCCCCTGCCTGTCGCCGCTGCAGCTGTTCACTGCGTTGATCCGTCCACATTCCGTCCGATCATGGAGGCCTCTCCCGCCCACTCTGACGCCACCGCCTCCACCACCACCACCACTGTCGATGCTTCCGCGCTGGGTAGCTCCCTGGATTTCGGCGAGATGGAGTATGGGTGTGTACACACTCTCTCTCTCTCCCCTCCCCTCCCTCTCTGCACGCAGCTTACTATTTTTCTTTTCTTTTATGTTAGCGAGCATGTTTGATTTGATGTGCCGTCGGCTTGCACAGGTGCAAGCACTACAGGCGAAGGTGTAAGATCCGGGCGCCCTGCTGCAACGAGGTCTTCACGTGCCGCCACTGCCACAACGAATCTGTGGTATTTATTTGTTTCCTCTCCGTCGCTTGCATGAAAAAGTCTGCGTTTCATTTTTGTGTGTGTCTTTCCTCTCTGTCGCGAGGCTGTGATTGTCACTCTTGTCTCTTTCTTGGGCTGGGTGGGGGCTGGGGTGGGGGCGACACCAAAGGCTGATCGGCATGAGCTCCCCCGCCATGATGTCCAGAGGGTGAGGCCTTCTTCGGCCAGTTGGTGTTATTTGTTTATTAAGTTAACAATTTTGAACTGATCGCCATGGTTCTTGGGTTTTGGTTCTGCCAGGTAATTTGTTTGGTCTGCGATGCGGAGCAGCCTGTAAGCTTCTGCTGGCTTATAATCTCGATGGAGCTTCCATGTTTGTCTGCTCATTTGATGACTTTATAGTTTGTCATCTTGATATTGACTTACCTTAATTCTATGTTTTCTATTTCCCTTCCCTCTCTAGCCTGCACAAGTATGCTCAAACTGTGGTGTTAACATGGGGGAATATTTTTGTGACATCTGCAAGTTCTATGATGATGATGTAAGCAATGATTGTTTAGTCTCTTCTTTGTTTGGTCTGCTTTCTAGGATTGGGAAATTGGCTTAGTCAACTTTGGCTAATTAGTCACTTCTTTGCTTTTCTTGCTTTATTAGATTGAGAAAACTGGCTTAATGAAATTTGACCAAGTGCTACATTTCATTGAACACTTGCAGACCGAGAAAAGACTGTACCATTGTAATGACTGTGGCATATGCAGGTCAGCTGGACCTTTGCCTGGTTCTTGTCTCTTATTCCTTTCGTTTTGTTACCACTGTTGGAGTCTTATTCTGATTGAGGAATGGTTGAATTTTGAAAAACAGAGTTGGCGGCCGGGAGAACTTTTTCCACTGTCACAAATGTGGTATGTTTTATCTGAACTGTTTTCTTTCTTCACTTGATTCATGATATGGTTATTTCCATCAAAATACACATTTAGCAAAATTTCATGCAAGTGAAAATCCGAAAGACTGTTGATGTACATATTTCCATTCTGTGAATTATACGACGTGCCTGGTTAAAAAATGCACATTGAGGTTGGGAGTGGTTTGGGTTTGACCTGATCTCAACTGATCCTGATCTGAGCCTGTCAATTTGACATCCCAGTTTCCAAAAGATTTGCGTTGTGCTATCCGGAAATTTAAGAAATAAAAATGTAAGAAAGCTTCATCTTAAAGTTGTTGCTATCCCCGCTCAACTTTCTCTGTTGTCAGTGGTGACAGTCAGCAGTGCAATTGCCCATCAGTATTCCATGACTTACAGACTATCCATGAATTATTTTTGCATACAGGCTTTCTTCATGCTCTTGAACCCTATGCCCAATATGGGGTGGGGGATGGGGGGAGCCAGGGGGGCTGCTGTTGTGTCCTGCAATAATCTCCTAAAATCCGAAAGTTTAAAGCTCATGGCAACCTTGGTTGAGCAACTTAAATTGAGTGTTGTTCTTAAACCTAGAAATAATCTGAAAAATTCCTAAAAGGGCAGCACATGATAAGAACTGTAAATCTATGCTCAAAGGCAGAGCAATGGCTAAGAGTTCGCTGAGAAACTAAGTCCCTTCATCAAAGAAATGAAGTGGATTAAGTCATGAAGTGCCTTTGCTACCTCTGCTCTAAGTGAAGCAGAATGGTTAGCCTCACTGAGTAACTAGGGATGCTGGCGTCTGATCAACGTGCATCCTTATGTCAAAAGGTGTGTGTTATACCTGAATGCTCGTAAAAGTTGATGAGCAAAAGAAAAACTTCTGAAAATGGTAGTCAAAAATGAGAAAAAGATTGCTGAAACCCAAAGGATTAAATCAGTAATATCAAGTGTGTTTAGCCTCAACACTAGTTTTTAGTTACCCCTAAGGGAGTCATTGGACTTGAATGGGTAGGGTAAAGGGAGGTTAAACAGGGTTTAAATATGTAGACTTGGTTTATTTCTATTAAGGCTGAGTACAAAATGCTTCAAAGAGTTTAATTGATAAACTCTGAATGTATAGCATTTGAACCAAGCAGAAAATAAGGGTTGTGTCATAAAAAGCTTTATAACAGAAGAATCTGAAAATCAGTGTGCTTTGATTTATGCATAATGTATCAGATTGTGATTCTCCTGATTTAATTTTTCACTGGAATCTTATTCTGAAACAATTCTTCTACTCATTCACTCTTGTTGGAATTCTATCAAATTTTTGGTCTAAGACTGTTGCTTGAATTCTTACTGAAATCTTCTGCCTTTGCACTGCCTGCCAAAGATTTTTTTTTTGGTATCAAGACAATCTATTCTCCTTGAGAACTTGCTTGTTGTCCCACATGTTGAGAACTTGCTCGTTGTCCCGCATGTTGAATGGTCTGGCAGGTCCATCACTGGCCAGAATGTGCAAATCATTTCTTGGTCTGAACTGTTTGCATATTAGTTCTTCCTTGCTGCTCTTGATCTTAAACCTTCTGGAAATTTCATCATTTGGTCTTACCTTAATATTTTTTTTCACTGAACAAAACTACTTGCTTACTATAATGCTTTTCACATAACAATTGGTTTTAGGCAATGGTGGTTTTGATGAGTCTCTTTTCATCTCTGGAAGATTTACTGTCCTCTGCACAGGTTTCTGAACTTCATCATCTGCATGATTTTTTTTTCTTTATATGATCATCTCCAGTTTCTGAAAGGAATATCTAACTATCTCTTTTTTTGCTGATGTCAAAGAGGGAGATAGTTTGATGAGCCATTATTTAAAAAAAGGGAGATGTTTGTGGATGTTTAAAAACTTGGTTTGGTTAATATTGCTTATAATTGTTCATAATGACTCATCAAATGGATGAAGGAAATCAGGATGTGCAGGATGAAGCCCACCTTGGGGATGCTCAAGGGGGACTCCAGCGAGAGGAGACGACACTTGAGTCTCTATCTGGGGAGGTGAATCAAATCAGAACGTCTCTAGAGGCACTAACTCTCAAGGTGGACTCTACTCACCAATCTTTCCTTGAATATCGTCAAGAATTCCACCAATTCGTGGAGGCTCAGTCCACCTTCCAACAGAACCTCTGGGATCAGCTTGTCTTTAAACCACTCTAGACAACACCGTGGTGCTCCTCCTCAATAGCAAAATTTGAGAACTTTTGTCCACTAGAATGCTTGTCTTTAAACCTTCTAAACTTTTATATCTATATGGTTATGACTGCATGTGTTCACTTCTTGCATATCATCTATTTAGTTCCCAAGTCCTTGTGTCTGTCTAGAGTCAGCATTTAGTTAGTAAGTCAGTCTGGTGTACTGATCTTTGGTAACAGCACTATGTGGATCTAGTGGTCTTGTCTCAGTATCTTTTCAAGTATCCATTTTGGCATTGTAATCATTGAACTTCTCTGGATAACTTACCCCGGCTGAAATGTTTGGTTGGCTCAACTTGATTCTTGGCATATGGCTTGAATGGTGAATGTTTCTTGACATTTTCAGATTGCATGTCCCTTGGTCCCCTCTTTGACTCTGACAAAAGGGGAGAATGTGTGTTTATTGCAGATTATGCTTATTGTTGAAATTCTTGTTCATATTGTCATGCAATCTCTAGTTAATGTTTCATGAGTGATCTACTCAGGGGGTGTTATGTGAATGCAATAAACTTTTATCTTCGTCAAAAAGGGGGAGATTGTTGTGTCCCGTGTATTTTTGACAAGGAGAAAACTCTCTCTCTTAGATGGTTTAGTCTTCTGAAGAATGGTCGAATTGCTCGTGTGTGGTTCAGCTAAGTTACATTGCGAAATTTGATTCCAAAGTTCATCAAAGGATTTTTTTAGATACTTTTGTGATACTGAATGATGTGGAATTGAGAAAATTGGTTTGCAGGTCAAAAGTAATCACTATTTTTGTTAAAGAGAAACTCAGATCTTAGAAACACGTGGAGAACTTGTCGGCCCTTGAGATGATGTAATATAGTGAATGCAGAGGATGAGAATACGGAATATTTATCTGACTTACCTGAGCAACTCAGTGTATTTTTTTTTAAAATTTGTCTAATTTTTAGATTTGCATGGAATTTCATGAGCAACGTAAAGATAAGAGGCAATGATTAACTATTAAACAAAAACACATTAAGATGTTCAAAACACATCCAGAACACGAACTATCCGATAGAAAATCATGCAAAACTGCATTAAAACATGAACCAAACATGAACCTACTTAGGTGGAACCACATCAAAACATATATCAACCTAAACGAATCAACAAAAATGAATTATAATGAACGCGGGCGAAAGACATGCAGCGTTCATAACACGACATATCGCCCAGCCGTGTTTAGACTCTGGCAGTTCCCTGCCCAAATTTGAGCCGAACGTGAAAGTTCTCAGCTTTTTCTTATCCGATCACAGATACTAAGGTGATGTTTGGTATCGAAATAAGTTATGACGAGAATAGGCGTAAGTTATTCTAAGGTAATTTATTTCTATTCTTTTTTTCATATGTGTTTGGTATGCGAGAGTATAAGTATGTTAATACTTCAATTACTCGTTTGGTAAAAAATAGGGATATAAATGAGAACGAGTGTTAGAAATAGATTATTTTGCCTTTCTTATCCTGGGTTAGAAGACATAGTATTATTCTTCGTTTGGTTGGAATTAAGATGACCTAGATATATTTTTTCAAATCTTTAACTTATATTCAATTAATAATAATAATTATGATTATCACTAATGATAAATATAATTAATTGTATTTGATGATCTTGATTTCTAATCATGAAAATAGTATCGAATTAATTTTTTTGATTAGTTATGATTAGCACAAATGAAATTATTACTTAAGATATTTTTTAGTTTCTAATAATAATTAATGTCAATAATATTATTGTTTTAAAATTATTTCCTTCTTATTGATGATTAATTAACAGTACCATGAGGTTTGTTAATGTGTTTATCAAATCTACCTTTGATTATTAGTATTGTTAAATTGATAATTTTATCCGATCATCATCAATAGTAATAAGATTCTTTAATAATAATTAATGCCAATGATATTATTGTTTTAAAATTATTCCCCTCTTATTGATGCCTAATTAAGAGGACCATGGGATTTGTTAATGTGTATCTATACTACTCTTGATTATTAATGTTGTTAAATTTATAATTTTATTCTATCCTCATTAATAGTAATAAGGTTCTTTAATAATAATTATTACTAATTATATTATTTGATGTGAGATGTACTTGATCGATCTGTCGTGGACCGATATGAATCTCGAAGAAACCTTTCTTCTATTTTTTCCTTCTATTTTTCATGTTCTCGTTTCATATTTTCTCTCTCTATTTTTTGTTGTCTCTCTTTTTTAAAGAAAGTTATTTGATATTTTTTTATTTTTTTCAAACTTTGTTTCTACTACACAACCAAAGGAGCATTAGAGTGGGAGAGAGGGAGAAAGAGATATCTAGAGAGGGAGGGAGGAGAGAGAGAGGACGGTGGTAGGGAGAGAGAGAGAGAATAGGGTTAGAGGTGAGGGATAACTCATTCCAATTTTTTGTTGGGATGAATTATCCTCTGTATTAACCCAATTTTGAGGTTATCTTTATTTTTCTTAACCCGGCATATCCCGTCAATTTTTGCTAGACCGAACGAATAAGAATGAGATTGAAACGGAGATAACTCCAATTTAATCCCGTATCAAACATGATCTAAATCTCAAAACCCAAACCAAAGTTTGAAATTGACACCTCTAATTTACATTCTTCAAAGATTAACCCTTCCTAAAGCCCTATAAGTAAGGATTGATGGTCAAAATCGTAACTCACACGGCCCTCTCTTCTATTCTCTTTCTCCTGAACTTAAAACCTCAACTAGAGGTGTATTTGGTTCAGCCGAACCAAATGGGCCCTTAAAAGCCTTTTGGGGCAGGCAGATGGAAGTAAAAGAAACAAAGTAATAAGCTTACTGTAATCCGGTCCGTTCTTCCCTTCCCATAATCGCTTTGCGGACAGCTCTCTCTTGCGTCAGTTTTGTTGCGGCCCAAGGCTTCCCGACAAATTTTCTTCACCATGACCTATTGCAGAATGTCGTGGCGGCTTCTCATTGGTTAGGTTCAATATCTCGGGACAAGCCGTCTCTTGTTGTCAATAATTTCGTTTGATTAAAATAATGCATAGAGGAAGTTAATAAAATAGCGGGAAATTAAAAAAGAGGGAGGAGGAGATTATCTGGACAGAGAAAAAGGAAATCCTCCGGGTCCCGGAGAGCTGCGTATTTACTCGTCTCCCTTCTCCTCTTCCACCTCTCTCTCTCTCTCTCTCTCTCTCGACGGAGAGGAAGAGCCTAACCCAAATCGGATCGGTCCCGAGGAGGAGAACTGAAGGGAAGGAGAGGAGAGCCCCGGCAAAGCCAGGAGCAGCAGACATGGTGGAGACCAGGAGGAGCTCGTCGTCGTCCTCCAAGCGCGCTTTGCCTACGCCGTCCCCTCCTCCTCGTTCCAATAGCAAGCGTCCCAAGGTTTTGTTCCCAGATCTTCCGCGTTTTCCATGCGCTCCTTCCGTTTCTTAATCGTCTCGGTGGGATTCGTATGTGATTTTTTTTCCCTGCTCGGTTGGGATCCTCGGGAATATGTCAGGCGCAGGCGGTGGCGCTGACGGAGGCGGAGGCGTGTGGACACGAGGACGACCCGGCCAATCTGAAGGAGCCGGCACAGATTCCTTCCGCTCCGTCGGCAGCTCCTGAGCTACCGAAGGAGCCCGCCGAGTCTGCAGCTCCGCCGGAGGATAAGCCCTCTGGAGATGTGATGGAGCCTAGCACCGTCGCGGCGCTGTCTCCTCGAGGTCCGATCTTGCACTCTCACACTGCTGCATGCATGTATTCGTGCAGTTAGCTGTCTTGTATTTGTACCTTTTATTTTGTCTGTGCTGACCTTCTTTTTGTGTGCGCTGTTAGAAGGGTGTACTTCTGTCCAGTTGGAACATCTAGCGAAGCTTTTGGGACCGATCGATTTGCCGAAGAAGAGGGTAGGGAAATCTCGGCCAAAGGTGGCGTGGGGAAAGCTACTATCGCAATGTTCACAGGTTCACTTTTCATCAAGTGATGTGGCGCCCTAGTGCTACCTATCTATTCCCTAGTCTCTTCCTCCCACTCATTTACAGCTGGAAATGTTTTTCCCTTGATAATTAGTTTAGGAAAGGCATACTGTATGAAGTTTTGTGTCAATTTGACTCCTTTTTTGTTAACAGCTGTTTTTTGACTATGCATCTTCTTGAGAAATAAAATTGCTGAAGCAGTGATCAATCCTAATAGCCAAATCTATGTAGTCAGAGGGGTGAGGCGATCGAGGCAACCAGGTCGCCTCACGCCTCAAACGTCTAGGTGATGGCCGAGGCATTTGAGGTGAGATTTTATTAAATAAATATATATAATTCAGAAATTAAATTATAGGTCTAAATGTCACAAAAATGTATTTTTTGAAAAGTAAATATAAAAAACTGCATATATAAAGTCAATGTATTTCCTAAATGTATTCATTCCTAAATAATAATAACACTCATATTGTCATACATGCAAATGCACTAAACAAGAATACACTAAATAGAGAGAGAGGGAGAGACAGAGAGTGAGAGAACAGGGTGAGAGAGGGGTTGTGCGTGTGTCTATGTGAGAGGGAGAGACAGAGGGAGTGAGAAAGAGAGAGAGACAGAGAGAGAGACAGAGAGAGGGAGAGTGGGAGAGTGTGTGAGAGAGAGAGAAAGAGAGAGAGTGAGATAGAGAGAGAGGGGGGCTCGGCCCTCTGTTTGTATGAGAAAGAGAGAGTGAGATATAGAGAGACAAAGAGAGGGAGAGTTAGATGGAGAGTGGGAGAGTGTGTGTGTGAGAGAGAGAGAGTGAGAGAGAGTAAGAGAGAGGGGGGGCTCGGCCCCTCTCTATGTGTGTGTGTGAGAGAGAGGGGGAGACACCTACCGGAATGCTGCTGTATGCCGCTGGCCGGAGTCCGTGAAGTCGTCGCCTCTCGTCGGGGTCTGCGAAGTCGTCGCCGCTCACTGATCTCTGTGCTCATGGGGCCGCAGGAGGAGATGCCAGGGGGGGGGAGAGCTAGGCTTACGAATGGGGGAGACGATCAATCGGGGAGAGAAGAGAGGGGAAAAGGTTTTTTTTTTATACCTGGATCCTCTTTCGGGCTTCGCGGGTCTGGGCTGGGCGGGTGACGTGCTGGACCGGGGTGGGCGAGGTGCTTTGAGCCTGCTGAGGTGCTTGAGGTTACCCAAACGTGATGGAGGCGATCACCTACACGATTTGGGCCAACACGGGGTGAGCTATCGCCCCCTTGCCTCACCTCGCCTCATCGCCTAGGCGATCGCCTCCATCGCTTTTGACTACACAGGGCTGAATACAAGTAATTTTACTCTTTAAAGTGCAATAGTACATTAACACGTGTTTAGTGAAAATGTGAACCTCTTATTAGCTTGAACGTTTAAGAACATAGGATTAGATGTTCAGTTTTGCATAGTATTGTCTCTGTGGGTATTCACTGTGAATTGATTTTACAAGAAAAAAATGTCTTCCATCTCTAACCCTGTGTTTTACTGGCCAACGTGCAGAGACTATTCTTGTCTAGGAAACATGATGGTTTGGTGGGGAATAACTGGGTGGTCTTCATAGTTTCTTATGTTTATGTTTAACTACAAAGCAAAAGGATGGCTGCCATAACTGAAAGAAAATGGAGATGGTGAGAACAAGAAAATAATTAGTGTGAGGTTAATATCTCGTCCATCATCATGCATTGGTATCATGACCTCAACTCCTGTTCCATGAGTTTTCTGTTCTCTAAGAGGTGTATGCATTTTAACGTAATGATGATTGCAGTGGTTTTTCCATGACATATTGGAATCATGTTGGAGATGTTCACCTGTGTGTCCTGAGAAAATCTTATTTCTCCTTGTGGGTGGACGGAAATTCTTCCCGAAAGAGGCCAAAAAGAAATGTAAAAGAGAAAACAAATGTTTTCTTGTGGGAGGAGAACTCTTTCCTTCCCCTGGTGCTTTGATTAGAATAATTAATGCTTGCTGTCTCAAACATAAAGATATCCATGCAAATGATTGTGCACAGCAAATTTAAACAAAGTGAATATGCCTGGACTCATATCTAGGTACCCATGCCAATAAAGATACAATGCAAGATGGATAATCATAGAAAGAAAAAATTAAAAAATATGAATTGGAATATAAACATTGTTTTACATACATTTAAGGATTAAAGAATACTTGCGATAATGGGCGAGTTTACTTATTTTTGTATCAACTTGCTTTCTTCCATTCACATCTTGATATAGCTACTAGCTCAGCATAGCTCAGTTGGTATGGGGTTGTGGGGTCTCAGGTTTGAACTTGGTTGGGGGCTGTTCTTTCCCATTTATGTGAACTGTACCCTGCCACTATGGCCAAGGATGGCAGTATCGGTTTCGGCCGAAATCGGTTCAAAACATTCAAAAAAGGCAAAAAATACAGTGAGCACGTCTGGTTTCGGCCGAAACTGTCCAGTTTCGGGCCGAAACGGGTAAGTTTCGGGCGAAACCGGTATCGGTCCCGGCCTGCTACAGTGAGTAGGTCCGATCTCGTTTCGGTCCCGACCGAAACCGATACGTTTCGGCCGTTTCGGTTGAAACGTATCGGTTTCGGCCGATACTACCATCTTGGACTATGACAGGGCTCTCAAAAGAGGAAAAAAATCTAGATATAGCTAATTTGCTATTTAGGGCTAAGGATGCTAGTGATGATGGTGTTAAAGTGCCAATCAAGTTCAAGATTTTGTTAACATGCTTTACATTGGATTGAAATATTATTTTTTGGTGAAATACTGAAGGTGACATGAAGAACTAGAGGGAAAGTGGGATTCTGCTTGGCGTAGGAGAAAATTGTCAGAGAGAGATTATTATTTTTAAAGTGGGTAGTACCACTATTGTATTAAAAGAAAATAGGGATATATAAGTGTAGTTAGTAAGATCTCAAAAAATCCTTATACAAAAGAGACTTTCCACACCGAGAGGGAGTGGTCGGCATTAACCCCCCCCCCCCCCCAAAAAAAAAAAAAAAAAAAAAAAAACACTAAAAATGGAAGAATTGTGAGAGTTTACATTACACAGTAGCTCCACCCATGCTCTCACTCTTTCACAAATAAAAGAAGCCACTCTATCCGCAGCCCTAGCTTCTCCTCTGAAGGATCTATTGTTTCTTTCGTCCCATAATGCCCACTAAGTAGCATGAAGGATCAACCACCAAATAAGTCTACATCTCTGAGATTCCACTTCCTGTGCCAAAGACCAATCAAAAGATAGACTTCCTTGCATGCCAATGCTAGAATGAGTCCTTGTGACTTTAGTCCACATCTTCTGTGAGAAGGAACAACCTGCGAAGAGATGATTCAACGTCTCATCCTCTTCTCCACAAGTGGCACACTGTGGGTAGACCCTGAAGAAAAGGAGCAATCTTGTCACAGGTAGGCGGGCTGCCATGAGAAAAACTTCAGATGAGGAGCTCCACTTTCAGAAGACTCCTAGGAGCCCAAATCTATGAAGCAAGGCTATGATGCAACCCTTCATCAGTTATGCATGAATAAGTTGACCTAATTGAGAAGCAACCCTTCTTATCCCACCTCTACTACCACTGATCCTTTGTATCTGCCTTTGGAACAAAATCAACAAGATAAGTAGACTCTCTAGTTGATCCATCTCTTCTGGCCTCAGATTCCTTCTAAATGTTGGGGTCTACTTCTCTTCTGATAACTGAAAGTCAAAAAATTGAGATACTAAGGCCAAAGGAGCTGTTGCAATAGCAAAGAGCATCGGGAAAGATGCCTCCAAGGTGAAGTCACAACACTATCTGTCTTTCAAGAATAAACATATGTCCCTCCTAGCCAGGTTGACTAGACACTAGAAATGATGAAGTCTCTACCTGACAAGATACCTCTTCAGATGGGTGAAATATTATTATGAATCGTCGATGTTGTGTCCCAAACCCTTCATCATCATCATCATCATCATCATCATCATCAGAGTCTTATCCCATTATTTGGGGTCGATTACATGAATCCTATTCTGCCAAAAAATTCTATCAAGTGCTAGATTCGTATTCAAACCCAAAAAGTCAATGTCCTTTTTGATAACATCACACCATCTCATTGTAGATCTTCCACGGACCTAAACCCTTGCTCTATCATAATACCTCTGTCTGATGACTTGAGCCCATAAGTCATAGTCTCTTGCCCCCAGCTTCCATAGCCACTTGTGGAAAATAGCCAAATTGAAATCTCTAATATTTTTGATATCAACCCCTCCCATGTTATTACTTTTACAAACCCTGCCTCAAGATATATCATGCTAACCTCTGCATCTCTCACCACTATTTTGTTAGAAGAATCTCGCTTGAATAGACTCAAGCCTTTTAGCAACCGTCTTTGGGATCTAGAAGATAGATAGGAAGTAGATGGGCAATCTATCTAGTGTAGATTTGCATCGCACCAATCTCCCCCCATATGAGAGAAACTTGGCCTTCCATCCTTCTAGTCTAGACTCATATCTATGCACAATGGGCTACCACTCACTGCAAAGGAGAGCCCCTAGAGACAATGGGATGCCTAAATAGGAGAGAGAGAATGCTCCTATTTGATAGTCCAAGATGAATGCCACCCTCTCAAGAGCTCTATCCTTCATGTTCACACCCGCCACGAGACTCTTGCTAAAATTCACCTTGGGCCACTGACCTCCTCCAGATCTCTAATATCATTTTGGCTGAAAGAAGCTAGGACTCATCCTCTGCGAGGAATAAAATGGTGTCATCTGCATATTACAAATAAGTGATGGTGGTGTCATCTGGTCCAGCCTGGAAGCCTCTGATCAACCTTGCAAACTCCGCTCTCATCTTCATCTGACTGAGCATTTTAGCCACCAGAACAAAGAGGAGAGGGAACATGGGGTCTCTCTATCAGAGCCCTCTACCACTATGGAAATATATGGTAGGCTTCCCTTTAACCAAAATAGCAAAGAGACAGATGATATACATGCACGAGTCCAACCAATTCATGTATCACGAAAACCCATCTTGTCCAGCATATTAAGCAAACACTTCTAGTTGACCCTGGTATATGTCTTCTCAAAGTCAAGCTTGAGAACCACTGATTCTTCTTCTGTGTCTTCATATCAAAGAGACACTCATGAACCACCGAGAAGTTTTCTTGAATATGCCTTCCCCTGGTGAATGGCCTTTGAAAGTCACTGACCATTCTATCCATAACTCTCTCCATTCTTCTTGTCGGCAGCTTGGTGATGATCTTGTTAGTGCCATTCAAAAAGTTGATGGGTCTGAAGTCCCTAAAACATTGTGCACCTTGCTTTTTCGGGATGAGGATCACAAGAGCTCTATTAATGCTCCAAAAGTGAGCCCTACATTCTTGCAATTTCTTCATAGCACACAAAAATCAGCTTTGATAAATTCACAGCACTTTTGAAATAAAACAATAGGGATACTATCGGGTCCTGGTGCCTTGTCATTTGCAAGAGAAAGACTGCCTGGTGAATCTCGTCCTCTGAGAAAGACAGGGAAAGAGCTTGCTTATCCTCTGGAGGAAGACAAGGAAGGAGATCAGAGGCAATCCTCGGTCTACTAATGCATCCTCCGTGAACAGATTGGAGAAGAATGCCCTCACCTGCCCCCTTATATATTCCTCCCTAGAGAAGAGCTGGTCTCCCACTCTAATACATGTGATGGAATTAACTCTCCTCCTCCTAGAGGCAATACGCTAAAAATAAACAGTGTTTTTGTCCCCTACTTTGACCCATCTCTCCCTCGATCTCTTCTTCCCATAGATGGTTCTCCCTTGCAAGGATCTTCTCGAACTCTGTCCTTAGATTGTCCTTGAGACTGTTGTCTGCATCATCCATCAACCCTGCCTCCTCCAAGTATAATCCCTCTATTTGCTGTAAGATCTTGTCGCTATTTTGGTGATGTCTTGTCTGCACCCCATGCCATGAGGGACTGTGCCATCTGCCTCATTTTGCCCGTCAACCTGGCCATTATTGGTGGGGAAGTAGAGGACAAGAGGACAAGAAGACAAGATGCTGAGACCGTTCAGGTTTGGAAAGGTGTGGACGTAATATAAGGACTTTATTATTTTGGTTATCAATACTTGGCAATCTTCTCACACTGGATGGTATAATATGAAGAGTCTATCTTTGAAGCTTAAGCGGCTCAAAGAAGTGATAAAAAATGGGCCTCAGATGCGAAAGACAGAAAAGTAGAACTGATTTACTAGACAGGATTAAGAAGCTAGAGGGTAAACAGGAACAGACTGTGCTGTTAGCTGCAAGAATTGCATCAGCTTGCTACCTCGAGAAATCTCTTCACAGATTCACTCCAGGAAGAGGAAGTTGGCTGAAGACAGAAATGTCATCTCACTTAGTTGCAAGAAGGTGATAATAACACTGCCTCTTTTCATAAAATGGTTCATAGGAGGAGGAGAAGGAACCAAATTTCTTCCTTGAAATCTGACAGTTTCTGGTTGACTGAGGAGCAGCAGATCATTGAAGAAATCATTCAATTTTATGAACAGTTATTCTCAGAAGGGAGTAAATGGTACCCTCGTTTGGAAGATTCAGCACCAGCTCGGTTAACAGTTCAAGTTCAGGAAATGCTTAATGCCCCTATTCAAGAAGAGGAGGTTAAAGAGGCTGTATTTAACCTTGGCAGTGATATAGCACCAGGGCCAGATGGCTTATAATGTTCTACCAGAAGTTTTGGGAGGCTATAAAGAAAGATGTTGTGGCTGCCATACAATGTTGCTTTGCAGAAGGTCGTGGTTGTCAATATGTAAATCAAACCTTCTTGGTGTTGATTCCGAAGAAGGAAGATGCCCCGGAAATAAAGGACTTTTGTCCCATTGGCCTACTCAGTGGGAATTACAACATACTGGCTAAGTTGCTTGCCTCAAGAATTAGCAGTATTCTCCCATATCCAATTCAGGATTTCCAGGCAGGCTTCATATTTTGGCAGAAGATTAAAGGATGCTTTTCTTTTGGCACATGAAGTTCTTTGTCCTCTTAAGGACAAGAAGAAAGGGTTAGCATGCAAGCTTGATTTCAACAAAGCCTATGACTGGGTATCCTGGAAGTGTTCATGGGCTATTCTAAGAAGGCATCAGTTTCCACTTTCCAAAACATTTGCTCCATGTGTTGTAAGACTGAGTACAGCGAAAATATCCATCGTCTTTAATGGCAGAGCCCATGATTTCTTTGGTTGTTCCAGGGGTCTTCGCCAGGTGACCACTTTCTCCACTCTTATTTGTGCTATTAGCTGATATGCTAAGCCGAATATGCTCTGTAGCAGAAAATCAAAGTTGGATCAGAGGTATTCAGATTGTCAAGACTCCTTGGCGAATCACCCTTCTCCAATATGCTGATGATACCCTCCTATTCATTGATAGCAGTTTTCCCAACTACAATATCTTCTCATCATACTGAAAATTCTGGAAACATGTTGATGCGGAACAAAGATGTCGGGCCCGATATAGGATGGACCGGGCCTCTCTCTTGGATTCCCTCTGGTCTCTGTGGTGCTGTGGGCCGCTGAGTCCTGAATAGCTGCTGCCCTACGGGCAGTGGAAACTGCGGCTGTGTGCTCGGCTGCTGCAGAGCGAGATGAACAGAGATCCCTTTGTGTTCTCTCACGACCACGTTGAAGAGAGAACCAGAGAGCAGAAAGAGAAGGGGGGTGGAGGGAAGTTGACAAAATAGAGAAAGGTCAAAAAGAGGGAAGGAGAAGGTAGGATTGAGGGAGGGAAAGAGGTGAACGAACAGAGGGGGGGTGCGTGAGAAGGGGGTGGCGGTTGACGGAGGCCGGCGGTGGTGGCAGTCAGGGGAAAGGGGACCGGGTGGTGATCGGTGTAGGCGAAGGTGGTGGGTAGGCCTGTCAACGGATACGGATATTATCCGGATCCGCTTCGAATTCGAATCCGTATTAACGGATAATATTCGAATTCGTATTCGTTTTTTCGGATACGGATAATATCCGAATTCGAATCGGAACGGATACGGATATTATAATATTCGCTTCGAAAAATATCCGTTCGAAATATTATATATCATATAATACATATTTTTAAATAATATATTATAAACTAAATAATATTGTAGAGAGATTTAGACATTTTATAGTTGTATTTTAATTTAGAATTTATTTTATATATTTTTGACATTTTATAGTTATATTTTATATACTTTTAACATTTTATAATTATATTTATATACTTTTGAATTCGAATCGGATAATTCGAATTTTAAAACGGAGCGGATACGGATAGTCATATATTCGCTTCGTATCTGAATTCAAATCGGAGCGGATCAAAATCGGATAATTCGAATTTTAAAACGGAGCGGATACGGATAGTCATATATTCGCTTCTTATCCGCTCCGTTGACAGGCCTAGTGGTGGGTGGTGTGGCGGTCCGGAGGTGGGCCGCATCTGTGGTGGGCCGAACATACACGTGCTGGGCCAGTGGATGTGGTGGCTCCTGAGGTGCCGAGGGAGGGAGAGGTGGCTGGGGAGAGAGAACAGGGAAATAGGGTAGGGGAATGGGCGTAGTCTTTGTGGGGGGTGAGGCTCGAACAGAGGGTGAAGAGATGGTGGCGGCATTGGTGGCTGGTTGCCGATGCAGGAGGCAACCACTCGGCATCCGTAGGTTGCGGGTGAGGGAGTATAGAGGGTCGTCGGGTGGAGCGACGGTGGATTTGCCGGAGATGGCCCGACTATAGCTGAGAAAGTTGGGGGTTGTTGGAGGCGACTGCTGGGGTGGGGGCTAAGCTGCGGGTCAGGTTCAGAGGTAGCACAGAGGGGAAAGAACGAGAGGGTGGTGGTGAAGTAGGCCGGCGGAGCTGTTCGGAGAGGAAAATGGACGTTGGTTAGCCGGCAATATGATGGCAGTGGTGGCCGCTGGGGAAGGGGAAGGGGGCCAACGGCGGCGGCAATGCTGCTTCTGGTGGTGTAGGAGGAGGAAGGGGGTGATGGGGCTGCGTAGAGAAAGGAGAGAAAAAGGGGGGATGGGGGTTTGCTGCTGTACGTAGGAACAATGGAGGGGAAGGGGGAGGAAGAAGAAGAGGGAGAAGGTGGGGGAGGGGTAAGGGTGGTAGAGAGTGGTGAAGCTTCTCGCCTAGACCTCGCGTCCTCTCTCTCAGAAGGCTCTCTCTCAGAGCAGCACACACATGGCAGCCAAAACCTTTTTTCCTGTCCATTCTTCATTGATTCGAAAAGAATACAAGACTATTTGTAGTGGTTAAGTTAACCTTAACCCTAACATGACTTCTTTAGATCGAATGAATTTAGGAAGTTTATTGATTTTATTTATGTATTTTTTGTGATATTTAGACATATATTTATTTTTTAATTGTATATATTATTTTAATAGAATATTGTCTCAGACGTCTTAAACGTCTAGGCCATCGCCTAGGCGTTTGAGGCATGAGGCAATCTCTTGGTCGCCTCTCGGCTCTAACTACATAGGATCAAAGTTCCCATGGACTCAAGAAAATAGTGTGAAAATCGCACCAAAAATTACACAGTATAAAAGACACAAAATTGGCTCCAAATGAGCCCATTAAAACTATGAAAACTGGAAACTTAATTCTACCCACTTGAGACTACTAGACTAGACTCAAATAAAGACAAAATATATAATTAAAATAAAAATGACTCTAATGCAATGTCGATTGTCGTTCGTGTAAATAATGTCATCGTGTGACCCGTCCATGTGGTCCATTCTCCAACGTCACGAGTCTTGCTCCACATCACATGTTCATGTATGAGGATTAATTTTGATAAGAGTAGAATCGTTGTGATCAATATTACTGGTTTAGAATTGCAAAACATTTCAGAAGTGCTGCGGTGTGGATTGATTCTTTTCCATTCATTTACTTGGGTCTTTTGGTTCATTATCTTAAAGATTAGTGAGTCACCGTTCTTGGTCTAGCAAGTCTAGAAAAAAATATCTGTGGAAAGCGGAAAAGTTATCATTTGGAGGAAGAATCACTTAACTCTGTTTTATCCACAATTCCGTTTCATTGTTTTTCTGTCTTTCTCATATCGGAAGGTGTGATAAAGCAATTGGACATAATTAGGTGATGGTTTTGGTGGGGAAGGTCCTCTTGAAGACTAGTTGCTCTTTTGATAGGAGGTACAATTTCAGGCTTGAGAAGTTTTGGTTCAGGGAGGCAGACTTTATGGAGATTGTCAGGGAGCATGGAATGTTTAGTGCTTGGGTAGGTCAGCTCTGGCTTCTTTAGTTAAGATGACCGGGCACACAATTTTGACTCTCAGGACCTGGAGGGTAGGCAAAACCCTATCGGGACGGGCAGTTAAGGATAGAATCATTTAGCAACTTGAGGGCCTAGATATCTTGGAGGGTGCCGGGATTATAAAATGAGGCATACATGAGGCTCATGGACACTCTAAAGGCAGAGTTGGAGGAGATTCTCTCTAAAGAGGAGATCTATTGGAGACAGAGATCGAGGGACAGATGGATTAAAGAAGGAGACATGAACACCATCACTTGTATCTAGGTGGGATAGGTGAGGGATTACTACTCCAGACTTTTCACAGAGGACATGCAGTACAGGTTGAGGATTGTAGAAGATCTTCTTCCCCGTATCCTTCCTTGGGAGAGGGCAGCCATCTCTCAGAGCATCTTAGAGGAGGTTCATTAGGTTGGATTTTCTCTTGCAGGGGACAAAGCTCCAGGCCGGATGGTTTCCCGTTGACCTTCTTTTAGCAATTTGGGACATTATCAAAGGGGACTTTCTGGCAGCAGTGAGAGAGTTTCTAGAGGGAAGGACTCACTTTGGGGGTATCAATAAAACTCTCATAGTCGTGATCCCTAAGAAATAAGGAGTACAAGAGTTCACCGACTTTAGGTCCATTAGCCTCTTGAATGGGTCTTACAAGATCATCTCTAAGGTGTTAGTAGGTAGACTAGACAGAGTGATGGACAGATTGGTCAGCAGATTCCAAGGCACTTTCATCAGGGGGAGACACATCCAGGACAACTTCTTGGTTGCTCATGAGTGCCTCTATAGTATGAAATCCTAGAGGAAGAAAGGGGTGGTCTTGATGCTCGACTTTGAAAAGGTTTATGACAAGGTTAATTGGCAGTGTCTCTTTGATGTGCCAGAGATGATGGGCTTTGGAGACAGATGGATAGGATGAGTCAGTGCTTGCATTTCTTCAGCCTCTTTTGCTTTGGTCATCAATGAAAAGCCAACTACTTTCTTCCATATTGGTAGGGGGCTTCACTAGGGGGACCCTATGCCTCCTCGCTTGTTTGTGCTAGTGGCCCGTATCTTGAGCAGGGTGTGGATGAGAGCAGAGGCTGCTAGCTTGATCAGGGGTTTCCAAGTTGGTAGAGACGGCCCTTCGGTGTCTCACTTGCAATATGTTCCTTACAGAGGACGAACATTAGATTCATATGGCCAGACTTTTGTTGATTTTGTTGGAGGAGGTTAGTGGTCTCAAGGTCAACTTTGACAAAAGTGTCCTAGTAGGGGGGAACATGGAGGATAGGGCTCTCCAGAGGGTGGCCAGTATCTTGGGATGCAAGATAGGACTTTTTCCTATATCCTATCTTGGCCTCCCATTGTCCTCAGGTGTGCTTCATTGTGATGATTGGCAGCCACTAGTGCAGCGATATGAGTCTAGACTGGCAGGTTGGAAGGCGAGGCTCTTATCCTATGGAGGCATGTTGGTCCTTTGCAAATCAGTGTTGGACAACCTTCCTACTTATTTCTTATCTATTTTCAGGATCCCCAAGGTAGTGGTGAGGAAGGTGGAAGCTATTCAGATGAGATTTTTTTGGCATGGGAGTGGAGGAAAGTGTAGAGGGTGGCACGACATCAGGTGATGCAGAGTGGCTACTAGCAAGGTAGTGGGAGGTGTGGGGCTTAAGAATATCAGACACTTCAATCTGGCCCTCTTGTGTAAATGGCTATGGAGGTTGGGGGCAGGTGAGGAGGGGTTGTGGGTGCAGGTGATCAGGTAGAGGTATTATGGCAGGGTGCATGTCTGGGACCTGGCTCCATCCTCTTAACACCATATCTCTCCCATCTTGCGAGATATCTTGACTTGCAGAGACATTATCTCTTCCAGCGTACGGGTCTGTTTTGGTAAAGGAGATCTGTGCCTTTTCTGGAAGGACCGTTGTTGCGGCGACTTTACTCCGGGGGCCTCTGTCCCACGCCTCTTTGCAGTTTCAGCTGCCCCTCAGTGGTCAGTCAGCCAGGCTTTTGGTGATCGGCTCTCAGGTGGCACATGGGTACTGACGTTCACGTGGAACCTCAGGACGGAGGAGATGGTAAAGCTCTAGGACCTCCTATACCTCCTCCTCGACTTTGCTCCTCAGTTTGATAGAGAGGACAAGTGGACTAGGAGGTGGGGGAGTGAGGGTGCATTCTCAGTCCGGTCATCTTAGTCCTTCATCTCGGATGGAGGGATCTGAGATAGTCTCGCCCTGCGGATCTGGCAGCCCAAAAGCCCCTTGTAGGTGAAGATTCTCATCCGGAGGATCTCTCATGGGAGACTACCCACTCGAGACATGTTGCTCCAGTTCCTTTCGGCCATCTAGTCGACTTGATGCTTATGTGGACATGAGGAAGAGACCTTCGACCACTTGTTTGTAGGATGTTCCTACCCACAGGAGGTGTGGGAGGGGCTTGCTACGAGAACAAATTGCGTCCTCGGCCTACAGAGAGGGGTGCATTATTTTATTCGGACTTGGGGCCGGAGGTGGCCCCTTAGAGGGGTAGCATTTTATGGTGGCTGATCTTATATGTCACTCTTTGGTCTTTGTGGGGTGAACAGAACAATGAGATTTTTAGGAGGGAAGCGAGAGCTAAGGACTCTCTTGTTTCTTTTATTTGTGTTAGAGTGAGAAAATGGGCGGAGCTGCTTTGTAATGTAAATTCTCTCAACTTCTCTCTTGTTGTTTTGTTGGGGGGTTAAGTGCTGCACACTGTCTTGGTGTGTCCTTTTGTATAGGGATTTTTTTGGTGCTTATTGAACATATTGTACATCCCTTTTTTATTTAATACAATAGTAGTACTGTCCACTTGCAAAAAAACAACCATGACATAGAAGGCATGTCGCATGTCAAGTGGAAGTTGGTTTCTAGGTCTCTGAAATATGGGGGAATGGGAATTAAGAACTTGCATATCATGAACCTTGCACTTCTGGGGAGGTGGCTATGGCAGTTGGTTTCAAGTAGTAACGTACTATGGAACAATATCATGTGGCAGAAGCACTATGACAGGGAGCACAAGTTCTACTTACAGAAAATCTCTTACATGTGCCCTCTTTGGAAAGGCATTACATTTTCGGGGAAATGGGTTGAACAGTGTTTCCAGATAAGAGTTGGTGATGGTGAACACACTTTGTTTTGGCATGATCATTGCCTTGATGACCCCCTGAAAAATTCTTTCCGACTTATATTTTATTGAGCTGTGGATAAATGGCAAACTGTCAAGCAGAGTTACTTTTTGCAAGGATCTGCTATTCACTGGAATGCATGGTTCGTCGGATCGGATTGGATCGGCCGATCCGATCGGTTTCCAAGCGAACCGACCCGATCCCGAGTCAAAGTGGACCGATCCAACAGTGGGATTGGTGGGATCTGGCCGGATCGGCCTATCCCGGCCGATTCTGGGCGATCCCGCTCATGGTCCCATTTGAATTTCAAAAAAAAGTTTTTTGGGGGAATGCCAACCAAGGGTCTTTGGTCCTTGGGACATTTTGACCGGGATTTCATTCTCTTACACACTCTTTCACTTGTTGTTTCAAGTAAAAACGTAGAACAGAAATACCAGTGTAGTTACATCAAGCTCAAAACAGACAGTTGCATGCACAAATTCAGCCCAAGTTAGGGCAATTCAGCTCTTTACTCCATATTCTTCCGATTTAGATCCAACGATTCATATGTTAATATGAATATGAATTATTCTCTGACAGTCATCATCAGATAGCAAGTTCAAAAATAATCTAATTTGTTTAATTTCCTTTTTCTTGTCAAGAAACCAGGTTTAAAAATTGTATTACCCGTTTCCGTATCCATTGGCCTATCAACTGCAAAAATACTATCCAAAAATCATAAGTTAAACCAAAAAAAGAATAATCAGATAATCTGATTCTCTTATCCTATTCAGACACATCATTACAACAATCAACTGGAGGTAGCTACCAAGTCCCTGAGATCCCCGGTTGGACCCCTATTATGACAGTGTACACCAACACCGAGGAGTATAATCGGTATCTCATGAACTACCAACTCATGTATGCCGCGTACATGTCATGGAATGACTATGTACAATGTGTAGAAAACTCTTTTCAATGTTTGCCTTCAATGAATGAAAGGTAGTTATCTCATGGAATCCTTGTATCATTTGAGTATGCCACCTATTTCATGAAATGATGAGCATATGTCAACTATTTCACATTAAATTTGAAATAGAACTATGTTATAACAGTTTTTCTATTTTTCATATTTTTTATTTTTTTTAAATTTTTTTGGACATTTGTATCCCTAGCCCCTGACTCGGCTGGGTCTGGGATCGGCCGGGGATCGGCCGATCCCACCGATCCGGATCGTTTTGGGACCGGCCGATCCAATCCCGATCTCCGATTCCGCCTTCCTTAGAATGTCATCTTAAGAAGAAACCTCGGAAACAAAGGAGACTGAATCCTTTCACTTCTGAAACAGCTAAATGTAGTCACTATAATCCCTAATTTGCAACATCAAATGATTTGTACAAAGAATAATTTTCTCTATCAAGTCTTTACCTGCTCATATTCAGGGGAATATGCGAAGATACCAAAAGTATCAGGGCGTATGGAAAGTCCAAAGCCCACTCGAAGTGCGAGCTTTTATGTGGTTGGCTTTTGAGCATTGACTTGTCACCAAGGTCTATAGGAGGAAGTGGGTTGTGAACAGTGATCTTCTTCGTGTCTTTCACTCTTTTGTGGACTTTCTCCGGAAGATGTTGATCACCTTTTCATAGAATGCCAGTTGAGCAGAGAGGTTTGGTGAATCTTTTCCACCTTGGCCCATGTGCATTACAATTTTTCTACATTTGAAGAAATGTAGCAGGCTTACAGAGCTTTCAGATTAAGGTGGGTGGGAATTAGCGGTCTCAAATGCTTCATATTCTACTAGATGCTATTTGTTGGCAGCGGCGGTGCAAGAAATATTTTTTAGGGGGGGGGTAAAAATATAAGTGTATATTGATATTAAAAAAATAAGATAAAAATAAAATTTACGATAGTAGTTTTCAGAAAGTTAAATTAGCAATACTTGCAAAACTATTACATCAAAGAGTTTTACCTGCTACATCGCATATGTTGCAATTATTTTTTATATATGTTTTTAAAAATTAGGTCAATCCAAATCCTACATGTCCGTCCAGTCCGATTGATGATCGGATAGTTTGAAGAAATAAAGATTGGACACCCTAAATGGGCCAGAAGTGGTCAGTCCATTGTCTCAGGCAACATGTAGGTTGGGATTGGTGCAACCATTTTTTTGAAAATAAAAAAGAAATTAGTTGCAATGTCATGCAGTGAGCAAGTCCGACTCTACATCAAATTTGGCCTCTGCGAGCTCATGTTTTGAAAACCGATACATGTAGCCTTTTGCAGGTAGAAAGAAAGAGGAGAGAGAGAGAGAGAGAGAGGCTTGTATGCTCGTGTTGCAATCGGAAGAGAAGAGAAAGAAGAAAAGTCTTTTGTACTTTCCTAATAGATGTCTTGTATCTTGTAGTTTTTGTGCTGGAGGTAGTTTTCTCACTTAAAACAAGTTATATTAACTAACTGAGGAAGACAAAAAGTCACCTAGTGGTGGATCTCCTTTTTTAACTTCGTTGTATTAAATGTAATCCCATATGGTAAGAAAAACATAGTCAAGAAAAACATAGTCTTTCTTTACTTAAGAAGTCCATGGTAATTGGGAGGACATGTCAAAGCAAATAAATCTATCGACCTCTTAATTTATCTAATAGATACATATTAATCGAAAATCCAATGGGGGGACAGCTGCCCCCTCCCTCCGCCACTGTTTGTTGGCATTTGGAAGGAGCGCAATGATGTTATCTTTCGGGGAAATAGGCCTTATGTTGACAATATATCTTTTTGCACCCTTTATTTTTTCTACCATTGGAGCAGATTTATCCTCAAGCTTTTTGTAGACGACTGGACAAAGGAGATATCTTCCGTTTCCCTGCTCTCTGTTATGTAATATTCATTTTCTTTTTTTGGGAGGAACCTTTCCTCCTTTTGACTGTATCAGCTCTCTTTATTTGATAAAATTGGTGGTACTGTCGACTTTTCCTTAAAAAAAAGTAATGAGAAACACTGATCATGTCCAATATGTAAATACTAGTTTGTGTAAAGAACTCATGTAAGTAACATGAGGTCTTAGGAATCATCAAGAATAAGAAATATGATAGCACGTAAAAGAAAAAGGGTGCTGGACATTGTTAGAGGAGGCATTAGCGACGTTGGAATAATAAGACCAAGAGAAAGCAATACCAAATTATCAAAAAGTACAAACATTTGACATAGTTGACATAGGCCGGTGCCTATGGTGTGGGGTAAACATGATGCAAAGTGAAACATTTTTTGCTCGCCTTGCCTTGTCTCACTGCCTGGTTGACGAGGTGATTGCCATTGATGACAGAGAATTCAATTCCATTTTTTTGAGGGTTAGCGTTGGCCTGACCTACATGCTTTAAATGTTGGCCAGGGTGGAACCAAAAGGCTCTTAGAACTTTTGTGCCCCAGGAAACCCAGGGCGAGCTGAGGAAAGAGGCCCCGATTGTGCATCTTAAAGAAATGGAGAAGAGATGAGAAGAGAGTGTGGGACCATATTTGTGGGCGCCTTTCTAACATCAATTTTCGTGGGTACAAGTCTGGCCTGCCCCTCTCATTCTTCTCAATTGCTGGAACAGTCTGGCATGTGAGGAGGGGGCCCAGGCATGGGGCTTGTGGTGGTGCTTCTGTCCCCTCCTCAAGGCCCTGATTGTTCTCTGATCCCATATCTAATGGGCTTATGGCCTTATAGCCTTATAGCCCTACCTCTCCTCTTCACCCTTGCTTGTACGTCCTCTATTTGCAATAAAATTGGTGGTACAATCCACTTTTTTTCTGAAAAAGTGCCCGATAGTCTTGGTGGACCCAAACCATAGGTCCTGAGCATGGCCCTCTGTTCGGTCTTGTGCTTTTGGTTGAATGTATAATTTATGGGCTGGTTAATGGATGATGGCCGTGCCAAAACTCGGGCCAAGCCTAGTGGTTTATTGCGTCAGGTTGGGCCATGGACGGCCCTGCCTTCTGCTGAAATCCCTGCACTTGTTCATTAGCCTTACCAAGCCAGAGTGCCAAACTTGATGATCTTTTGTTACATGCTGTAGAGAAACTTGTTCGAGCTTTGTTAATTTAAGCAAACAGAGCCAACCGAAAATGAGCTTCTTTGTGATATGTTCACCAATCACGTACACTGCTATTCTCAGTTTCTCAATTGGATCCTTCTTTCCCAGTTTGTCATTATATATTATCTGCCTACGTGTTTAATCCTTGAGATTGTTTATGGATTTTTTTTCCATATTTTAAATTTTAAATTTGAAAACCTTTCTGTATCTGGAGACACGGACTTGTTTCCTTTCATTTACTTCTTTACAGCATAAGTTGGATTTATGAAATTACGTTCAAAAAAGTTGGATTTATGAAATTACTGACTTCATGAAGCACCTGTTTACTTTTAGTTGCATATGGATAACATCATTGAATTTCTTTCTTGGTGGTCCAGAACCCTCATCAATCTATATATAACTCTACATTCACTGTTGGACATGGAAAAACTTGCAATTTATGCTTGAAAGATCCAAATGTCAGTACAGTTCTCTGTAAACTGAAACAGGTTGAGGTATGGCTTCTTTATCATGCTTAACCTAAAGTGGAATCCACAACGTTAATGTATGTACTGACATGCATATTTTGTTTAGCGTGGTGGTACTTCAGCTGCCTCGCTCGAGATCTCTGGGAGCAAAGGTGCTGTTCAAGTGAATGGAAGGACCATTGACAGGAATGCTAATGTCATCCTCACAGGAGGGGATGAAGTGGTTTTCAATTCATCTGGGAAACATGCTTATGTATCCTTTTCCTTTACTTTTCCTTCTATGCATGTCAAATTATAAGGTGACTAGGTCAGCAAAATATGAGTCTTGTTGTGCAGCTACACCTGGTTCTTGCTGATAGTTTCAATACAGTATTTTTATTATTCTTTTCTTCAGTATGCAAATTTCTTAGCACTTTGCCAGATATTTCAGCAGCTACCTACTGAAAATCTCACCGGACAAGCATTGTCATCGTCTCTTGGCTTATCTGAAGCACAGAGTGCTCTAGTTAAAGGACTGCACTTTGAGTCACAATCGGGAGATCCTTCAGCTGTTGCTGGAGCATCAATACTGGCATCACTATCACATCTTAGAAAAGATTTGTCAGTTCTTCCTCCACCGGCTCAAAATGGTGAGAATGTTGAACAAGGACTAGAGAGGCCTACAGAACCTCCAGCTTGTGAAGAGAGTTGTACTCCAGACCTTGATATCAATTGCCATGTTAGGAATGGTACTACTGAACATAATGGGGTGGCTGGTGTTCCTTCTGGTGACAAAGCTGCTGTTCTATCTGCTGATCTTACTGCCAATGATACCTTTCACATTAATCCCGTTGCTTTGGATGCTCGTCTAGATGCAGACATGGGAAAGATTTCTAGAACAAATTATGAAATAAGGCCCTTTCTGCGAATGATTGCAGGACAATCTACATCTGACTTGGATTTGAGTGGAAACGTCTACAAAATCTTTGAGGATCAAAGGGATCTCCTTAAAGATTTTGAATCTCCAGCTGCTTTGCCATCAACAAGATGCCAAGTTTTTAAAGACACCTTGAGACAAGGCATTCTTAATGCTAGTGACATCCAAATCTCATTTGATAAATTTCCTTACTACCTAAGGTGCAGACGTTTGCTGTTACCTCGCCCTTTTTTAAGTTGCTTTGTCTTTTGGATATTGCCAAATTTGTCAAGTCATGTCAACAGGGAAATCATATTTGTTTTTTATGTTCTTTGTTTGGAAACGTATGGAGGCATGCCATATGATGCACATGATGGTTTTATTGTTAATTGTTTATTCCAATTTTAATTGTTTTTCACCACTTTTTTAGTTAGATTGTTGGTTTGCCCAAATTTTGAAGGAAGGTGGCAGTCTTTTTCTTTGGAAGTAGGTGTAGCAATATTCATAAAGGATTATCAGTATTTTTTTTTTCAGTTTTCGTGTGCTCGGTGTTTGGCTGCTGGGTTAATTTACAATTGAACCTGGTTTAATCCATAAAATAAGAACGAACACACTCATGTTGAAATTGGATAGTGTCAAACTAAAGCTTAAAGTTTTGTCCTTATGAAAAATTTTACTGGGCTTGTTAACAACTAGACCATTGATTTTGTATGCATAACGATGGTTAAACATACTGCAATATCGAAGTGTGCTTAATGTAAAATTCTTTAGAACTTTGTGCCATCATACTGAATTTTGCTGCCTCAAGTCATTTTTATGCTTAGATAACGTAAGTCAACTTTTAGATTGTCAACATCTTTTGGCATATCGTGTTGGAGACATTATTTGGTGAAGATCAAGATTGGAAATGGTAACCCGGAGGAGAATAATAAGTCTATATTATGACACATTTTGCTTCATCTGTTTTTTAGTTTTACCAACCAAATTGTTGTGAGAATGGCATTTCTAAGCGGATCGTGAATGTAGCAGGTTAATTCTGGAACAATAAACATTAGTTTGGATAGGAAGCTTTAGTTTGATTATGCGATGACGGATATTCTGTCTGATTTTGTCATACTTTGTTGTTTCTCACATTTGTTCTCAGTCACTCTTGGAAATGGCTTAAAACTATCATGAGAATAATTTAGATGCCAGTTGTGCAAGTGAGCTTTGCCATTTTGTGGTCCTCTACACAGATTTCACTGCTATGCAAATAGAAATGTAGAGGTCACCGGAAGTATTGGAATCTCACTTGCCGAGAATCAGCTTTTCAGAAAGATTAGTTGGATCTATTGTTGATATTTGTCTTGGTGTTTTTTTGATCTTGAGAAACATTCATCTTTGATACGTGTCTGATGCTGACTTCAAAATTCAATTTGAGGATATTTTAGTTCTAACACTAGGTAGAATCCAACCACGTTTCAAAAAAACACTAGGTAGAATCCAGTAGGGACTAAATTGAGAACACTGTGTAGCTTTTCTAGAGAGAGAAGGATTTTGGGCCTGGGTGCACTATGGCTGGTTGGGGTGGCCATCCGCCGGAGCTTGTCCCCGGTAGGGGGCCTCGCAGGGCTGGGGGTCCGGCCTCTGCGCTATGGCCGACCTGCTACGAATGTGGCAAGAGAGGCCACATTCAGCTGTTTTGCAGGGGTAAGGCTCCGACCCAGGCTGAGGCTCGTGGGAGCCAAGGGCAACGTCCATCCTTCGCGCAGGTGGTGGGGGATGCCCCGGCGCCGAGGGTGCCAGGCAGTAGGAGATGGATCAAGCGGGGTCGTTTTCGGAGGAGCTCCTTCAAGGGAAGATTGGATGACTGAGGAGCTCTTTGAGTCTCTCCGTGGCGGAAGGGGCTGCGGAGGTAGAGGAGGTTAGGAGGCTATTGGTGGAGAGCTATGGGTGTCACTGGGAGGTTTCCTGTGTCTCCTGGATGGCGTTTCTAGTGGTGGGGCAGGACGAGGGTGTGGTGTTGAGGATGGCTGACATCGGCTTCTTGGCGGCGGGCGGAGCCCTCCTCCACTTACAGAGGTGAGTGGAGATTAGGGGAACCTTCCCCAACCTGCAGGTGAGGAGGGTCCGCATTGCCGTGGAGGGTGCTCTGCTTCTGCTCTTTGATGAAGTAGGCGTAGCTTTCCTGGTCCGCAGCTTCGGCCGGGTGGAAAGGGGATCGCTTGGCTTCACACTGATGGGTTTGCGAACGGCGGTTAGGAATGACATTCTGGTGGCTAGTCCGGCGGTTATCCCCATTGTGGTCATGGTGGATCTTGCCGGCACTTCATTTGTTGTCCGTCTCTGGGTGCAGGAGTTGCAGGTCGGGCCACCGCCTTAGCTCGGGCAACCATTGACCTATCGTGAGGTTGAAGTCGATCGGTCGAGGCGGGTGGTGGCCTATTTGAATTTGAACCAGGTTTGGCTTGGAGGGAACCCTATTTGCTCGGTTGAGCCGATCTGGAAGGCTGGGTGGGCGGGCGGGTCGAGTGCGGTGGTCGCAAGTCAGGCTATCGGATCCGGTTTGGGGGCCTGGAACTTTCCTAGACCGATTCGACGCCTCCTGCAAATTCCGTTGGACCTGCGAAGGATCGTCTCCTTCGCCCGAATCCTGTTTTGCCGCGATCGCAGGAGCGGGCTCAGTTGTAAGTGCGGTTGCCCCCTCCAGTGCTGGGGTTGCTGCCGGTGCCTGCTCTTTCTTAGCCAGACATCGGCAGGACCCAGGGGGGTTCTGACGTCCTCCGATTCCTCTGGTACTAGTGTTGTGAAGGCCACGGTGCAGGAGCCGTCTCGCCTTCATGTGTCGGCTTTCTCTTCGCTGGTAGTTGGGGGGACCTCCGGTTCTCCTCTTGTGCTGTTGTGGCAGGGTGAGGAGTGTTGTTCTGTGGGAAGGAACCTCAAGCTCGGAGCGCCGGTTGGGCACACGGTCTCCGCTCCAGGTGCAGAGGCGGCGCGGGGCTATGCCGATTAGTAGGTGAAGCTACTGCACCATCGAGCAGGATGCAGAGGTTGCTGGATGGAGTTACTAGGCTCCAATCCTCTATCGGGTTTTCTGTTTCCCCGTGTGGCTTCCCCATCTTCCACCGCCCTTGACCTGGGCGTCGTCGAGGAGGATGGGCATCTGAGGTCTAAGGTTCCAGTGGTGGGCTCTACAGCCACTGAAGAGCCGGTCTGCTGTGACCCTCCTACAGAGGAGGTGAGGCTGCTCCGGTGGCCTTCCGAGGCCCATATCCCGGACATGCTTATTTCCAGGGTAGGATTCTTTGCAGAGGAGTTTGGGGAGGATGAGGAATCTCAGGCAAGGTGGAAGGAAACGAGCTGATGGGGAGGTGGAGAGGTTGACAGTAGATCATTTCAGGGATTTGGCGGAGAAGTTGGGAGTCTCCTATGAGGGGGCGGAAAAAGGCATCAGGGGGTTTCTTACCCTGATCTAGAAGAGATGGCTAGCCGCTTTGGCGAGGGCAGTGAAGAAGGAAAAATCCCAAATGAGGGCAGTGGGTGGTAACGAGGTGGGTGAGGAGGTGGGTGAGGAGCAGGAGGGGGGGTAGGGGAACACAATACAATCCTCATGATGATCATCTCATGGACTGTGAGTGGTTTGGGGGGGTAGGGGAGAAGAGGAGGATGGTTAAGGAGCTAATAAGGAGATGGAAGGTTGATATCCTGTGTGTGCATGAGATTAAGTGTGATGGGGATGGAGAGGGGCTGATGAGGGAGATAGGGGATGGTAGACTAGTGAAAGGGGTGATCTCCCTGGCAGTGGGAAGGGCAGGAGGGATCATGGTGTTGTGGAACCCGTTTGAGGTGGAGGATGTGGAGGAGAGGTAGGTTGGTCGATGGGCAATTTCTCTTTACTTCCGATGCTTGAGGGAAGGTTTCTCTTGTGACTTCTCCGGGTCTATGGTCGTCCCTCTAGGGAAGGTAAGAGAGTTTTGTGGTAGGAGTTGCTTGAGTTCCATCTCTCGTTGGGCCGGCCCTGGTTTGTAGGTGGAGATTTTAATGTGGTGACTACAGTTTCAGAGAGCACGGGAGCTCATCCTCACTTTGAGGAGACAGAAATTTTGTGACTTCATCTAGCATGCTGCCCTTATCGATATTGGATTGTTGAATGCTCATTTCACCTGCTCCAATTTGAGGGAGACTCCATCATGCTCCAGGCTTGACAGATTTTTGGTATCTGTGGACTGGGAGGACCACTTTCCACATGTGCAGTCCTCATGCTTGGCTAGACTGACCTCTGATCACAAACCTATCCTCTTGAGGACCAGCCGTGGCCATGATAGGAGATGAGCTTTCATATTTGAGAGGTACTAGCTCAGAGAGGCAGATTTGTTGGACACGGTTCAGAGGGTGTGGTCTTGTCAGAGGCCACAGGGGTCTTGCGTGGCTGTTTTGATTGGCAAATTGAAGAATTTGCACAGGCTCTTAGAAGATGGGGTGTGAATAAGCGCGTCTACCAGGCAGCCAGGCGAAGGAGGGGATTCTTCACTAGTTAGAGGCATTGGACCTTCTGGGAATTTGGAGGAGGCATGTTTGTTGGATGTTGTTGATAGGATGAGCAGAAATTCTCTTCAATTAGAGTATGATGAGATCCTCATCAGGGAAGAAATTTGCTGGAAGTAGAGGTCTAGGGAGAAATGTCTTAAGGAAGGGGATAGAAACACAACTTACTTTCACATGATTACTCTAGGTGGGAGGAGGATGAATCATATTACTTCCATCAGGATAGACGATCAGACTGCCTACAGGGAGGAAGGCATCGGAAGACATACCAAGGAATTTTATGCCAAGCTTTTCACTAAAGAGCAGATGAGCAGATCGAACTTTGCAGACGACTTGATTCCTCACCTCTTCTTGACAGAGAGTGAGTTTCTTGTGAGTCCCTTTCAGGAGGAGGAGTTAGACATGCAATTTTCTCTCTTGCAGGTGACAAGGCCTCGGGATCAGATGACTTTCACATGACCTTTTTTCAACATAATTGGGAAATCATCAAGGAGGACTTCATTGGTGTTGTCATAGAATTCTTGGAAGGCAGAGCTCATTTGAGAGGTATCAACAAAATCATCTTGGTCTTAATCTCGAAGAAGAAGGGTGCACAAGATCTGGGAAGATTTTAGACCCATTAGCTTGTTGAACAACACTTATAAAATCATTACAAAGGCCTTGGCAAGGAGACTTGATAGGGTGATGGATGACATGGTTAGTGGTTACCAGGGGGCCTTCATCAGGGGAAGACATATCTAGGAGAATTTTCTTGTTGCTCATGAGTGTCTTCCTATGAAACTTCACAGGAATAATGGAGTGGTTCTCAAATTGGACTTTGAGAAATCTTATGATAGGGTCAACTAGACTTGCCTTCTTAAGGTGCTAGTGAAGATGGTTTTTGACCAGAGATTGATTTCATGGATACGGGAGTGTATCTCGTCTGTTTCTTTCTCTGTGCTCATTATTGGGCGGCCTTCGTCCTACTTTATTAGTGGGAGAAGACTAAGACAGGGAGATCCACTTTCCCCACTCTTGTTTGTTTTGGTGGCTCAGATATTGAGTAAACTGTAAATGAGAGTTGAGGTGGTAGGGGTTATTAGTGGCTTCCAGGTAGGCCAGCTCGGTAGCAGTATCACCCATCTACAGTATGTCGATGATATTATCTTATTCGTGGCCGACGAGGAGCAGTAGTTGGTAGATGCCAGATTGATGCTAGAGACAGTGTAGGATATTAGTGGGTTGAAGGTGAACTACAGCAAACGCCACTTGGCGGAGATCAACATGGTGGAGTCATCTATCAGGAGGGCAACTCTCATTTTTGGGAGTCAGATTGGGGAATTCCCCTTTTCTTATCTGGGTCTCCCTTTGTCTCTTGGGCCTCTTAACTGTAGGGATGGGTAGGAGGTGGTGCAGAGATATGAGTCTGGACTTGCAGTATAGAAGGCTAGACTACTATCTTATGGAGGATGCCTGCTTCTATGCAGAGTTGTGCTGGATAGCTTGCCGATCTATTTTCTCTCCATTTTCAGAGTCCCGAAGATGGTGGCAAAGAAGCTGGAGTCCATTCAGGCCATATTCTTTTGGCATGGCAGTGGGAGTAGAGATAGAGGATGTCATGATATCTCTTGGGGCAGAGTGTTTTAGAGTAAGGAAGGAGGGGGCTTGGGCATAAAGAACGTCCGAGACTTCAATTTGGCCTTACTGTGTAAATGTTTGTGGAGGCTTATTGTAACGACCCGAGAATCCGATTACCGGGAATGCCCGATAACCCGAGACTCGTACCGCCACTCACGAGTCCGAAGACTCGGAAGGGTTAGAAGGATGGTGCAGAGACTACACAAGTATCACAAATAATTGCAGAAATTAAACAGTTTATATAATTAAGCAGGAAATAAACAACATTTTAATTAATACATGGTCCACAAGATAACACTAAAATAACAACAGTAGTCCATAACTAGTACAGAGACAAGAAAGAAAAGTACAGCTACACGGGACATACCCCGGCTTTGACCTCTGGCACTAACGCTGGGCACCCGACCCACGCTGAGCCTTAGACGCACTCCCCTGAAGTCGCGCCTCGCCTGAAACACGGTGAAAGCACGCAGGGAATGAGTCTCAGAACAAGACTCAGTAGGGATCACTCGAACCCTACTTCGCACACGGAGAAATCGCTACGCTAGCAGTAAGGGAGTACCTAGAAAAGGGAAGCCCTGCCATCTACAAAACACCGGTTTCACGGCACGAAAATCGACACGTGCCACGGTGAAACGACCGGAACACCACGGCTAGCACGACAAAACTCGAAGGTCGAAGTCACAAGACTGACAGTCTGTCACTCCCGACTCGACAGGAGTATCTCCCACTAGAAGCACAGTCGGTAGCGCTCCCTGACGTCTTACACCGCACCGCAGGTGAACTGCCTAGCGTGGTAGTTCCTACCAGAGGCACAGACACCGAACAAGAACCACAACGAGTGACTAGCTGGGGTCACGCCCGTCGGCGTGGGTCCAACCGTCCCCAACCACGTGTGCACACACAGACCATGCGTCATAGGTCTGGCCCTCTGACCGGTTTTCCCCCGTAGTCGGACTCTGGCTAACGACGAGGGGCCCGACGGAAACCAGTCCAAAATCGTTCTCAGGGTAGCCTCTCCACCACTCCCTGGTGGGACCACACGCGTGTAAGCAGGTTACGACTAGTGGAGGGTCACTGACGGAGTAGACTCTCAAGTCAACGGAAAACAACGTCCGCATCCGACGACGTACGGGGACCGCCCCACGTACCAGCACCGTCGCACGGCGGCCACAATCGGAATAGAAACGGGGTTGCAAACCACCCGGGGCAACCCAGAGCCTAACGGTCTACCCTAGACGCGTCACAGTCACCTGACGGTCTAGGCCGGACCGTCACAGCCACCTGACGGCCCAACGCAAGGGCGTCACACGCTCGGTGCAAAACAGGGTGTAACGCACCTATCATGGTGCGTTACAGTCTGTGACGCGCCTACCCTGGTGCGTCACAAGACAACAGAGAACAACTGTGACGCGTGCCACTCGGTGCGTCACAGCGTGTAATGGACCAACCCTGGTGCGTCACAACGTGGGAATGCGTCTGCTCTAACGCACCCACATAGGGGCGTCACATGGCTGTGACGCGCCAAGCCAGGTGCGTCACATGCCTTGACCCCCAACGGTCAAAAATCAACGGTCGGCAGCCAACGGTCGAACGCCCCTGACGGTCCAACCTAGGTGCGTCACGGCACTATGGCGGTCTATCGTGGGACCGTCACAGCCCACAGACCCCACTTGGCTGCACTCAGGGCTGTAACGCACCCATCTGGACGCGTTACATAGTGTGACGGTCACTGGAAGGACCGTCACACCCGCCCGACGGCGAAACGGCTTGAAACGCCCAAAAATTCCAACCACGCCCCCATGCCTCCATAGGAGAGGGGGAAATCAAAGGGGAAGACCCCTGGGGACCCCTAGCATGCTTCTAAGCCATCCAAACGCGAAATCATGGCCTAAAATCATAGATCGGGAGAACTCTCCCAAAATCATGCTTTTGCCCAAACCCGCTCAAAGACACCCCTCTCGGCTCCCATTCGGCCTACAAAACACGGGAGAGGATGGGATGAGCATAGGGATTCGTCCCCCTACCTCAATGGAGCGAAAGTTCCGCCGAATCAAGCTCAAACCACGAAGAACGCTTTAAGAACCCTTGTTCCTCCACGCTTCTCACGAACACCGCACGCCCACGAGCTCGCCTCACCGCCGCCCACGCAACTGCGCCGTCGCCCCGCCGCCGTCTACAGCCGGAGAGAGGCCCGCCGCGATCGAATGGGAGAGAGAGGGGGAGGAGGGGATGCTCACGGTGGGAGGAAGAAGAAGAAGAAAAGGTGGGGGAGAGAGAAAAAGGGGTTGGGTATTTATAAAAAATCTGGAAATTTCAGAAAATATCAAAAAATTAAAAATTATATTTCCGGGATCCTCGGAATGTACCGATCGCAACGGTACCACTCGTGCCCAGGTGAACGACCTGGTTCACCCACAGCGAGGTTCCGAAGGAATTGCCGAAACACACACCGGAAATCGGAAAACACACGCGGAAAAGTCGCGGAACGCTTTCGGGCCTCCGAAACAACTCCGGATCGCGCCGATCCGAACACGAAAGATGTCCGAAACGAAATTTCGGACACAACGGAGCCGGACACTCCGAGAAACCAGATATGGGACCCACGAAGAAGAACCGAAAGATCCGGGATATTACACTTGTGGTAGAGGATGGTGGGTTGTGGGCTCAACTGATCGAACATAGATACTACTCTTCATCCAGAGTGTGGGATTTACTCTCGCCCCATATATAAAATGTCTCATCGATTTGGAGAGGCATTCTACAATGTGCAGACTTCACCAGAACCAGTGTTCGGGTCAACCTGAGTGATGGAGAGCGATGTTTGTCTTGTCAAGATAGATGGTGTGGTGACTTCACAGTTGCAGAAGTCTTTCCATCTCCGTACGCTGTACCTGGGGCTTCTGTGGCTCAGCCCTATGATGGATAGCTGATCGGGAGTGTTTGGGCCCCCTATTTTAGGTGGAATCTCACCCTTGAGGAGATGGAGCAGATGGAACATCTCTTGACTTTTCTCCTAGACTTCAGGCCAGATGTCAGCAGACTCATGGTTTTGGAGATGGGAGAGAGGGGGGCAAGTTCTCAGTTCGGTTTGCCTACTCTCTTCTTTCTGATGGGGGACTGCGGCACTCCTTGGCACCGCAGATTTGGGCTCCCAAGAGCCCACTCAAGGTGAAGGTTTTGGTTTGGAGGATCTCCTATTGTCATAAGGTGGCACCTTTTCTCCAACAGATTTCTACCAATGTTGTATGTGCGGAGACGAGGAGGAGGACTTGAACCATTTATTCACGAGATGTCCCTTCACGAAGGGCATTTGGATGAGGATTGGATAGAGATTCCAGCAGCCCCTTAGGCATTTTGTTGTGGTGCAGCAGCTCTTCATCATTTGGCATAGGAGGTGGATTCTTAAGGGTGAGAAGATCACTTGGTGGCTTATCCTTCATACTGCTCTTTGGGCCTTGTGGAGTGAAACAGAAACTTCGAAAGGGAAGCGGGGCCGGAAGAGAGGATTTTTGCTTTTGTTTGTGAGATAGTGCCTTTTTGGGCTAAACATTATTGCAAAGTGGAGGATCATAAGTCCTCACTCTTTTTGTTCTTGGGGAGTTGATTGAGCACACCATCTTGGTGTGGTGATTTTTTTTGTAAAGGGGTTGTGAGCGGTAATAGGTTATACATCTACATTCTTTTCTTTTATTAATTCATTCGTGGTACCATCCACATTTCAAAAAAAACACTATGTAGAATCCACAATAACATTAATTGCCCGAGATAAATGATGGTTGAACAAGTTTGAAATTCTTGAAACTTTTCAATAAAATCACCAGGATCACAGGTTTGCTGTGTATCTGTGGTACGTTTTGAGTAACAGGGCATAACATTTAAATGGGAATATCCGGGACACTTTCGTTAGTGCATCCAAAGGGCTCTTGTGTTGCTTAATGGTGTTAGAGGGGCCTGTACATGTTGTACCTATTATCCTAGTCCTACTTAGATTAGGATTATGGATATAATTCTGGTAGGTTACTTCATGTGACTTATTCTTAGTTATATTGGGAACTATCTTGTACATGCATCCAACCTCACTATTATTAGGGAGGTATCCTATTCCCACTTGTACTGCCAATTGTCCACTACACTTATATGTATATTGGGTTGTTGCCCTATTGTTCAATCGAGAAGCTTTCATTTTTTTTTCCGCTTAACATGGTAACAGAGCCATCAACTCCAGCATAAATGCTGATTTCCTTGGCAACATCTCATTCTCCCCATTGGTATGAACCCTGCATGCATCTTTTGTTTTGCTGCGGCAGGTACTCTCTTTTTATAGCAGAGGTAACTTCTATCTAGCACTGAGTTTCCCTAGCGGCTTTTGTCTCTTTTCGAGTCTCTTCCTTGATTCGTCAGAGTTTCAGTGATTTTTGACTTCATTAGTCTTTGTTTTTTTTCTGATCAGTGCTTGGGCTTGGTTCTTCAATTGCTTGTGAAGAGAGGAGGCTTAGACTCCTTTTGGTAGCTCAAGAGTTTTGATATCTTTTCCTGCATTGCCATCATCCTATTCTCTGTTGCTGCCGGCCTTCCACTGTTGCTTTTTTTGAGAAGTGGATGATATTTAAATTGAAAAAAGTAGGGATTTACAAGTGTATACTGTATCCTCTCAAAACATCCCTATTCAATCTGTGTACAAAAAGTTCACTCAAGAAGAAGAGGAGACCCCCTCTACCCCCCCACCCAACACACACACAAAGGCAGAAGAGAAGAGTTGCTTGTGTCTACATTACAAAGGAAGCTTAGCCCATTCTCCCCAATGATGTTCCCTACTCTCTCTGGGATGGTGGCTTCCTTTATGAAGATTCTGCTGTTTCTTCTCCCCAAATGACCCAAAGGGTAGCATGATGGATGAGCCACCAGATCCGCTTGTCTTCTTTGAGGGGTCACTGCCTATGCTACTTCCTCAGCAGCTGCTGGATCGTCTGTGCTGGCTGCAAACCACATTGGGTCTTGCTGAAGACATGCATCCAAGCATCTTTGGAAAAGTGGTAGTCAATAAAGAGATGGTCCAAATTCTCCTTCTCCCTACATAGATAGCAAATTGTCTGGATGCCCTCCAGAATAGTAGCAAGTCTATCACAAGTTGGAAGCCTTCCATGAAAGATCATCCATAGAAGCACCTTAACTTTCAGCGGGCTCCTCAGTTTCCATATTTGCCTCTCTAGGGAATGCCGCAGGCCACCATCAACAAATTACATGGTATCATTGGTATGTCGATCTGATTGAGAAATGCCCCCCTCATCCCATCTTCACCTCTATACATCTTCCTTGCTTTCATCTAGCACGTGTTGCTTCAACATTGAGAGCAAAGTCTCGAGCTGGTCAATCTCCTCCTCTTGCAAATGTCTTTTAAAAACTGGACTCTGGTTACCCGCTGTTAGCTGTCTCAAACAATGGGCTTAACCATCGCTAGTGGCTCCACGGTACCTACATAGAGCTATGGAAACTACTCTTCAAGAGGATGGCCAGTGCACTTGTCCTTCCAAAAACGACATTCTTTACCATTTCCTAGGGTCACTCTAACACCTGTTCTGACAACATCATTGCTTTTCAAAATACCCCTCTAGAGGTGCTATATATGATGCTAGGATGGGATGGTGAAGTCCCAAAGCCTTGCTCTGTTATAATATTTGTGTCTGATGACCAATACTCCATAGCCCCTCATTATCTGTGCCACTTTTCCAAATCCATTTACTCGAGAGTGCCAATCTGAAGTCCCTAACATTTTCTATGTTATCAAAGGCGATGGAGGTGATCACTTAGGCAATGGAGGCGGCCACAAGTCGTCTCGCCTCCGCCTTAATCGTCTCAATCCGACCTTGTGGGCCTGGCCTCCCTCTACATGTCCCAGCCTGGGATGGTCAAATCCCAAAGCCTTGCTCTGCTATAATATTTGTGTCTGATGACCATACTCTATGGCTCCTCACTATCTGTGCCACTTCTTCAAATCCCTTTACTCAAGAGTGCGAAATTAAGTCCCTAACATTGTCTATGTTATCAAAGGCGATGGAGGTGATCGCCTAGGCGATGGAGGCTGGCACAAGTCATCTCACCACCGCCTTAATTGCCTCAATGCGGCCTTGTGGGCCCGACCCACCTCTGCATGTCCCAGTCTGTTTGATTTTTTGTTCAAATTTGTTGTTAATTTTATTTAAATTTGTTTGATTTTAAGAATGAATGAATTTAGGAAGTTTATTGATTTTATGTATGTATTTTTTGTGATATTTAGACATATATTTATATATTTGAAATATATATCTTATTTTAATAAAATATTGCCTCAAACGTCTCAAATACCTAGGTTATCTCCTAGGCGTTTGAGGCATGAGGTGCCTTGGTCGCCTCAGTTGCCTCTGACTACATAGGACATTTTTTAAGCCCACCCCTCCCTCCCTCCTTACTTTTACATACTCTACCCCAAGCAACATCGTGCCAGCCCCTGCCCCTTGCTTCACTTCTATGCTAGAAGAATCTTGCCTGATTTGATTGTAGCTTCCTTGTCACTGGGAGAGAGATCCAGATCATGGACAAAAAATAGGCAAGGAGACTATCTAGAACCGATTTGCACAGTGCAAATCGGCCCCCACATGAGAGTTACTTCTCTTTCCATACTGCCAATGTCGATTCAAATCTCTATACCATTGGATGTCAATCCCTACATTGTAAAGCACTGTGTGTCAAAGTCCCAGGTAAGTATTAGGGAACTAGCCAACCTGACATCTTAGAATAACAACAGCTCTCCCGATGTCTCTATGCTCCATATTAACTCTGATCACTTGGCTTTTGTGAAAATTCACGTCTAGACCGCTGACCTCTTGAAGCAACTCTAAGATCCACCTGATGCTATACAACTCTTCCTCACCTTCTACCACAAATAGGATTGTATCATCAACATACTGTAGATGGGAGATGTATTGTCCTTGTGGCGCAACTTGGAACCCCTTGATCAAGCCCCCCAATTGGGGGTTAACTGGGGGTTGGATCCGGTCCAAACCTTTCAATTGGGGGTGGATCCGGTCCAAACCCCCCAGTTGGGGGTGGATCCGGTCCAAACCCTCCAATTGCGGGAGTGGGGGTGGCCGGCCTCCTTTTATATATATATATATATATATATTGTGTGTGTCATTTTTCTATCTTCTTTTCCTTTTTTTTCTATCATTTTTTTTGGCTTTAACAGGGGAGAATGAAGTGGCCTTGTCCCCCTCCCAAGCTCTTAAAAATCTCTTCATGTCATATAAAATGATTCCTATTTAACCTTTTAAGAATAACGTTAGAATGGTATGCCTACTTAAAAACTTTTAGAAAACTTTACATTCATTTTTTTTCAGAGGAAGTAAACCCCTCAAGTTTATTCATATTTTAACTACCCTCAAGTGTTTGATGTTGTAACTATTCCTTATTAAACCTATAAGCTATGTACAAGTCTCTTGTATTTTGAGTCTTTTCAATGACCACCCACCACAAGAAAACTTTTGCCTTGGCCATTGTATGTGTCCAGTTCCCACTTGTGTAGTTGAATTGGGAATTGTCTTGTGCACTTGTTTGTATATTGGGCTGTTGCCTTTGTTCCATAGATAAACTTTCATTATCTTCCCTGCATCTCTTAACATGTGGCAAATATGCAGAGTGATCAACACTTTGCATCTTGATCATGAAGGTACCAAGTGGACAAGGGTAGACAAGTGATCATGTAAGACAGGATCAGATCGGGCACCGATTGCGTATGTGCAATCCTGATCCAGATTGGGTAGGTTTGGACGAATTGGCCGATCCAATGGAACTGAAGCGTTCCACCAACAAGAAAGAAATCAAAAGTGAACTATTTGCACAAATAAAAAAGTTTTTAATTAAAAAGTATATTTATAAATTAAAAAAAGTACTTGCACAAATATAAACTATGTAAGACATTTTATAAACTTTATTACTCTTTTTAATGAAACTCTAATCAGCCAAGATTGGCCAATTCATAAAAGACTTGGCCGATCCACATGTAGTATGGCTGATTTTGCTCCAATTTTGGCAGATTCAGGATCTAGTCAGACTTATTTTTATTTTTATTTTTTTGTTTTGGGGGGAAGAATTGGATCTGCCACTGCCGATTCCGAGTCAAATTTCTGATTCTGCATTCCATGCAAGTGATGGAAATGGTTTGATGTATGCTTTGATTATTGGGAAATGACCTCATGGTTAAGGTTGAACTTTAGGTGTTGGATAAGCCATGAAAGTGTTGCACATATGAGCTATGACATACTGCTTCATTGATATGTATGATTAGCTACATGAACATGCTTTTATCTGGTCATACCTACTAATGTGAATATACTTGTCATGTGAAACATATTTGTGTGGCTTGTTAGGTTGTTTTAGTCTGATTGCAAATGGATTAATGATAATCAAATTTGTTGTTTTTGTTTGTTTTTATGTTGTGTTTTTGTTGTGTCCCTGAATATGTTCAGTTGTTCTGGTCTTCAAATGAACTTTCAGTGATTATATTACATATTGTCATGCAGTGAGAACACAAAGAATGTTCTGTTATCTTCTGCTTATATTCATCTGGAATGCAAGGAATTTATTAAGTACACTGCAGAAATAGCTTCTGCAAGCCAGCGAATATTGTTATCTGGTCCTATAGGTAGGGTTGCATTTGTATTTTTTTTTGGGTGGAATTTCAGTGCCCATTTTTTTAACTTTATATTTATCGTCTCTACTACTTATCGCAGGATCTGAAATTTATCAGGAAACTTTAGCGAAAGCACTTGCTAAACATTTTGATGCTAGATTGCTCATAATTGATTCTCTTGTCCTGCCGGGCGTAAGTTTCCTGACTTTCATTGTTGATTCAATTTATACTGATTTTGGCCTGTTTGTGTGATTATTTTACCACAGTTTTGACTGTACATGTCCTTGCATGGTAGATATTATTAACTGAATCAGGAAATGGTAAATCTTGAAACTCACTATTTTTCTGGGCGGCTGCGATAAAAAAACCATCTCAGGGGCCATCTTCAAAAGATTCAGAACCTCTTAAAGAAGGCACACGGCCTGAAAAATCAGGAGGTTTCACAAAACAACGAGCTGCAGTGGCAGAGGTTGCCCAGCTCAAGAGACCAGCTTCTAGTGTAGAAGCTGATATTGTTGGAGCATCCGCATTTAATTCACAATCTCAGCCAAAGCAGGAGGCTTCAACAGCTTCTTCGAAGAACTACACATTCAAAGAAGGCATGCTATTCTTCTTTTTTAACTGTATTCTATCTGTCATGATACTCATGATTCTCTGTTCTCTCTGTCTGCTGGCAAATGGCTTCTTTGACAATATACATTTGTAACTGAATGTACATTGATTTGGCCTCATTTATAATGCATTGTTTAGGTGATAAGGTTCGATTTGTGGGGCCAATGCAGTCAACTGGATTTCCTATTCAGGCTCCTCCAAGGTGTGCCCTTGCTTACCTGTTCCTGAATCTTTCCCCCGATGTATTTTAAAAATGTCTTGGGGGCATATATGTTCTTACTCTCTTCCAGTTAATATACTTTTCTGAGTTAAGGAATTCATGTTTGTATAGATGAGGTGGCAGAAAATAGCTAATCATTGAAGGATTTGAAATGGTCACTGTTTAAAGATGAGATATCTTATTGTGTAGATTTATAGCATTTTGAGAACATGGGATTTTTTTTTAATGTGATATTTTATTTGAAGCCAAATCCCTATCACAGCAAGCTGGAAAGCAGATCTCATGAAAAGAAAAACCCCCGGTCCTTTCCCACTGCCAAGTCCACCTCTATCAGCTACATGTTGTTGAATGGACATACCTTCAGCTAAAGGCTGAAAATTCTCTCTATCTGTTGACATTCCTTCTAAGCCGGGTAAGCCTCATTCCCTTCGTACTGCACACATGTATCTCTGCCACCATAGCGTCAAGGTCCATTGCGAAGTTGAAGAGATAAGGGATAGCTTGCACCAGGCATACGAAAACACACCTCTTGTCCGGCCAAAATCCAGCCCTTTGCATATTAGTGAAACAGATGCCTGCATAGAAGGCATCTCACCTGGGGGGATCTCTTTCCAAATGTGAGACAGGTTGCTTGCTACACTAGGGAGCAGATCCCATGTCCAGTCTCTTCTATAGCACAGCTTCATCGCTTCCATCTAGAGTGCATTCTTATCCTTTTCCAATATCCTTTTCCAATCTCCATAGCCATTTGCTTGACATTCCTTGTTTCGATCCTCAATGTACCCTCCAGCCATAATCCACGAGAACATTCTGTAGTATTTGTAAGAGGAGGAAGGGTTCAGGGTTTACCTAGTGTGAGATATTGCATTGTTCAAGGACCCTAGATGCTGTCGGAGTAAAGGATCATTTACAAGGACATTCTAGTGCATCGTAGATTCTTATCCAAGACATGATAGTACTGTGTCAATAGCTAGAAACATGTGAAGCGTTTAGCTAGCTGAATAACAAAAGTTTTGTAAAGGCATTGGAGCATGCTACCATGAGACAAATGGTCTTCTTTCTAAACTAAAGAGATTCAATTTGGAATTGTTATATGTCTAAGGTCTGTTGAAGTCATTCAAAGCTTTTGTCTTACTTTGTCGATGTTAACAAGGAATTCAAAATTTCTTGACCTTTTTAGGACTGGTCCAAGTCAAGTAGCAATGGATAGAAGTACTTAATTATATACATAAAGCAAGATCATATTTATAATAAATTTGGATGTCTTGAGCAATTTCAAGAATTGGGTTTAATTATCCTGGTATGGTAGATGCTATCACACATAACAGTCATACTCTATTTGGTGCACTTGTTTGATCTTAAAGGGATTTCGTATAATTTTGCACTGTTCCCTATCCCCTAGTTTTTTTTTTTTTGCAAAATCTGCCTCCACTATTTGACGAGGATCGTCAAGCAGCATGGGCAAATATCAAATTATATATGTTTTAAGTGTTTTATGTTAATTGGTCACATTAGTGAGTCTATATGTGTAATTTATTTTTTATTAAACCCACAAGTCAAAAGGTGGGTTGGTGAGTCTTGTCTTATTAGGCTAAGGGCATATATGCTATTAGGAAAAAGTTAGGTGGGTAAGTGTTATAGCCTCTCCTATATAAAGAGGGCTAAGGGTGTAATGCTTCATATGATGAATGCTATTGAAGTTCAACCTACGTGAGAGACATTTCTCTATTGTGTTTTTCCTTCCCTCCTACTCTTTGTGAGTTTGAGTGTCGCCCGGTGTGAGATCGTCCAGCGTGAGGCCGAGCTGCGCGAGGTAGCACGTTATCCAATTCTAATCGTGTCCCGGAGTTGCCGTCGATCCATTTCTACGTCGCCGCCGCGTCACTATTTAGGTTGCTTGTCATGTCAATGTATAGACATGGTGGCACAATGTGAAAAAGTAGCTGAACTTTGGTCACATCACCTTCTTAGATAAATGTCCCAGTTGTTCTACTTGGTATTTATTAGTCTTTGTTATGATATTAGTATTAGGCAGACATCTTAGTCCTAGTTACAGTTGTATTAGGGACATGTCTGACGGAACATGGAGGAGAGCCTGGTGCTGTTCATGTGATATCTAGGAGGAGTTTTCTTAAAGGCCTACATGTTAGACCTTGATTCAGATTAATTACTGGATTGATCATCCGCATAGGCACCATGACGGAGAAGTCCTGTGAAGGGGGTTCGAGAGAAGTTACTAGGAAGAGTGCTTCTGTGGAGGGAAGAAGAAAAGAGCTGTTCAGGCTAGAGCAAGTGGGAGTTACAGTAAGACTGGGAGAATCAGAGGAAAGCTACCGGTAGAAGCTGATTTGCGCATGAGATTTCTGGAGAAGGGACACTAGGCTAAGACCTGCAGGAATGCTGTCTGGGGTATACTTTGCAGTGGGAGTTGGACACAGAAGGCGGGCATGTAAGCAGCAAAGGGAGGAGAAGGGAACCTGTAGGAGCCCTACAACTAAGTCATATCTCTTGAAGGTATCTGAATCACACAAGGTAAATCTTAGCAATGCAGGTGGAGCTGTGAGCAGGGTTTGCCGACCCGGTGCGGGTCGCCCCGACCCGCACGACCCGACCCGACCCATACCGTTTGCGGGACGACCGGGTCGTGGGTCGTCACCGGGTCGCCCCATTAATTTAATATTATAGTATATATATTAATTTTCTATTTTATTCTATTATTATATATATATTATATATAAAGTCTTTTTTTATTTAAATATGGATCGGGATGAACCGAGATGGACCGAGACGGGAGCGACCCGACCCGACCCAGGCCGAGACCGGGTTGGCAAATCCTGGCTGTGAGAACAGTTGAGATACCCTGGTCGCTGATGGTGGTGGAAGACGGTAGAAACCTGGAGGCTTGTGCAGTGGTGCAGGTACTAGGGGACAAGGAAAACAAGAATTTTGCTGTAGGAAGTTTTTTACAGACTACCTGGCCTGGGCTCAACTGGTTCATCAGAGAGCTGGATGTATCTCTCCTGATGTGGTTCCTGGATGAGCAGAGGAGAAAGCAGTGCATTGCCAAGGGAGTCATTCAGCGGGGTAGCCATGGACGGTGGAAATTTGGGACAGGAGTACCCAAATCTTAGTTTCCATGCGTTAAAACCCTGTTCTGGGTTGCAGTTGTCGACAACTGGACCCCAGAGGGTCGTTTTCTTTGTAAAGTTGGGTCAAAGGTTGACAACTTACTGTCATAGATCGACAGTTTTATGTTTCCAGAAGCTTAGTTTTAGTTTCACTGAAACTGTAGATAGTTTAGTGGTATAGGTCGACAATTCCACTGACACTGTCAGTCAGTTTACTGGTATACATTGACAGTTTAGGGGCGCATGTGACAGATTGCTAGTTCAGGTGTACAGTTTTGACAGCTTTAATAGTTCAAAGTTTTGGTAATATCTGCATGTTTAGCTGGTTGTTATGATGACTCCTCATCGTATACACCTAGATTAGTTCATGCAATTTATTAATTAGGTGCCATTGGTTTCAAAATACATATGAAATATTCATTTGAATTTCTTAATGAAAAATTCCAGATTAAAGTCTCTGACTTATAAATTTGCAAATCAAGACTCTTTTATGTAATATGATGGCTTGAGTATAAGGCAACACATGTCAGTGATTGGGAACCCATACCGTGATGTGTTTTTGATTTATACACTTTGAGGCATCAAATATGAAACATGATGTGTCATGGACAACATCACAAGGAGATTTAAGATGGATCAGCATAGCATTCATGCTCATCTCTCAACCCTGAGGGTAATGTGTACGTGGGTTTTGGTAATATCTGCATGTTTAGCTGGTTATTATGATGACTCCTCATCGTATACACCTAGATTTGTTCATGCAATTTATTAATTAGGTGCCATTGGTTTCAAATTACATATGAAGTATTTATTTGAATTTCTTGATGAAAAATTCCAGATTAAAGTCTATGACTTATAAATTTGCAAATCAAGACTCTTTTATGTAATATGATGGTTTGAGTATAAGGTAACACATGTAAGTGATTGGGAACCCACATCGTGATGTGTTTTTGATTTATACAGTATGAGGCATCAAATATGAAACATGATGTGCCATGGACAACATCACGAGGAGATTTAAGATGGATCAGCATAGCATTCATGCTCATATCTCGACCCTGAGGGTAATGTGTATGTTGGGTTATTATTATGGTTAGTGCTTCTACCCTAGCACTTTCCTGTCTTGGAGGTAGTGGGTCTGCAGGGTGTATGTAAATATGATGCTTAGCATTACATACCTTAGTGTCGTTCCATGAGTTAAGACGCAAGGGCAATGGGTGGGATGTAGGTATACCCAAGTTTTAATGCATGGAAAATAAGATTTCTGTCCAGGTGAAGTGGCCCAGAAAACAACACTTCTGTGAATGGTTCACAAAATTGAAGAGCTACAAACCAGTGGATACAGATAAGGAAATTTGGATGATATGCCTGCCAGCTTTGCTTTGGTCCATATGGAGAGAGAGGACCAATATATTGTTTAAAAAAATATCAAACACCTATCCACAACCATATGAAGTTGCACCAGGTGTATTTATGAGTGGAACTTTTGATGTCTAGGATGGAGACTTGGAAAATACTTATTGTTTAACAAATCCCTGTCTCTCTGATGTGACAGGTGGGTGGGTAATCTGGATCTTCTACCACCTTGGTAGACCTTTCTTTCTCTGTGCTACTGTAATGGGGATTTTTTCTCTCCTGAAACTTTTTCTATATATTTGAATGAACTGTGCCTTTTTGGCTATCTTCCAAAAAAAATTAGGGAGATGACCCACTCGTGTTTGCAATGGGAAATGCCTTGCACACTTGTTTATATGTTGGGCTATTGCGTGATGTTCGGTAGAGGGAACTTTTCGTTATTTTCCCTGCTCTCAGTCTTGATATGTCTGAATTTGGTATGAGCTTAATAGAGAAGTTTGGAGATAAACAGATTGCTGTGTAGTGTCCTTAAAGGCTTAAACGCTTGCCGCTGATGGCTCTTGTTTCTGATATCACTTGAAAGTTGGTTGATGTTTTCATTCTTTTCCTTTTGGGTATGATAGATGAGGATGGATTTTTTTGTAAAGTTTTGAAGGAAAAGGGATAACAAACCTATGCTTGCTTGTAAGATCATCATTTAGAGCAGCAAATGTTCTAGACCTTATTAGATGCACTTTGTTGTCAGCTCTATATGGGGGAGATGATTGCTAATGTTTTCAAATATAGTCTCCATACAAGTTTTTCCTTTAAATGTTCCAGGCCTTCAAGCGCTAATGTCCATACATTAAAGTTCCTTACTTCATGGCACGACTTTCTCTTTCTAGCTTTTGTAGAGAGAGAAGCTCTTGGTTTTTTCGGCTTGTTGGGTTGGGTGCTTGCCGGAAATGGCCCCTGGCAATCTGGCTCGCCTTGTCGGGGACAAGCCATAGGGCAATCACCAACCTGCTTCCGCTTTGGGAAGCGGGGCCACATTTGGAGTTTTTGCTAGAATGGGGGGCCGTCCACCCCCGGGGTTTATGGCAGCTCGGGGTTTTCTAGGTCTTTCGCCAAAGTGGTTAGGGGATCCGCTCCTTTGGGGCTGAGGGAGTCGGGGCACAGGAGGTGCTTGGACGTTGTGGCGTTCCTGTTGGAGGCTCTGCAAGCCCGGTCCAGTTGGCTCAGTCGTTGCCTTTGGGTGGCACGATGGAAGGTAGTACTGATGCTGTGAGATCAGGCTTGGTTTGGAGGGAGACACTGTCGAGCTCGTCGTTTTTGGCGGTTGGTTAGGAGGTAGCGTTGGTGGAGAGGATGGCCGTCACTGGCTTCGTGGTGGTGGGAGGTGCGCTGCTCTGTCTTCAGCTTTGGTCTTAGACTAGAGGGACCTTCTCCAACTCATCAGTGAGGGTCCTGACATACTAGTCAAGGCGATAAGGCGAAGCAAGGCGTTCACGGGGTCCCTAAGCTCTTAGGCGACAAGGCTCCCGCTTAGGCGTAGTCCAGGCGTCACTTCGGCTACTAATTAAAAAATCTAAAATATATATCCCCTTATATATAACCAAGAATAAAATATATAAAAAATTATAAAAAATTCAGAAGCATGAGGAAATTGTAGTAATTAAAGTGTATGACAATTATAGAAAATTAAATTGCATCAAAAAATTACAGAAAAATCGAAATAAATGCAAAAAAATTCAGAAATTTACAAGAGAACATAATAACATCAAGAAAGTTACAGAAAATAAAGGCCAAATCTGTAAACACACTAACTTGACGGCTACATTTTTTTAGCTTCATCCTTTTTGTTTGAAAGTGTATTTTATTAGCATCATCCTGAAAGATATTAAATATAACATGGAAAACAAAATCTAACAAACATAATAACTTGTTAACAAATAGCAAATCACATCATTCAAAAACAAGAAACAAATAGTAGTACTTAGCAAGTATACTATAAGATAACTAATAAGAAATGCTCACACAACCATAATACATGTTAATACATCATCCAAATTGCTTTCCATGTCTAACATAACTTGAAAGACTAAATCCTAAAATCAAATGGCACTTCTTGAATGGCCTCATCATGATTGTCATTCTCATCATCTTCTCGGTGAGCTTGACCTTCTTCACTAGACTCCCATGGAGCATTCTTATCATCTTTTTTTGAAAATCTTCTTCTAGCAATTCTCCGTCGTCTTGAATCATCATTATCTCTTAGTTGCGCTCTACTTCTTGTTGGTCTTTCATATGATACTTCCATTGCAAGCTCACCATCTGCTGCTCAAGTAAGATTGTCATCATCATGAACTAAATTCTTTGACTTTTGAGTCATCCACTCACTCCCCCAATCTAAATTTGGTAGACAAATGGGATCATATTTTTGTGGATGATTTTTTCTCTCTTTGAACCTCTCACGAAGATGACGATTATATTTAACATATACAAGATCATTCAATCTTTTATGTTCTAAGTGGTTCCTCTTCTTGGTGTGAATCTACATGCAAAGAATACAAGTGGAGAATGTAAAATAAGAGCAATATTAATCATTGTAAAAGAAATAATCGGAATTAGATGAGTTTATGAAACCTACAAACTCAAATGTGCTTCAATTGCGTTCACACCCGGAAGCATTACAACAAAGCCCTAAAATCCTTATGGCAATGTTTTTCAATGCGGAAGTTTCCCCACCATATGTTACCCACCATTCAACTATAAAAAATATTTAACATGTCAAAATATTATTATTTGAAAAACATATCAATTAAAATTTAAAAATTATAAAAAAGATAGACTCACTTGGTATTCCTCTATCATGAGCTCTTATGGTTAGCTCTCTTCTGAACATCTCTCTTTCATTCATATACATTTTAACTTGATCACCTATCTTGTCTTGATGGTCCAAAATCCGGCACCATTCTTTCAAGACATGTAAACAATCCACTCTCAAGCTTTTCACATGAAACAACATCTTTCTCTCTAGCCTTGAAGTATAAGTCGTGATTTAAGAAAAACTCCGCCGTATGTAAAGGACGGTGCATTTGATCTTGACACCTCTTATCAACTATCTTCAAAATTGACTGAAAATTTGCTTCTTGCATATGAATGATGGTATTTAAAGAATGGTAAAATTTCAATTCATGTATAATTGAATATGAATTATGCAAATTAAAGAATGGTAAATTTACCTTGGAGTCAAAATTTTGAACAATTTGCTCTTTTGCATACTTCATGGCATCATACATATAAGACATTGTAGGTTTTTCTTCTCCATCAACTAATTTTAACATTTGCCAGATTGGTTAAGAGTCTCTCAAAATATTTTCAACATCATGCCAAAATCTCACCTGAAAGACAATACTTGAGGCATTCTTTTCTGCATTTGTTGATGACCACACACTCTTATACTAAGTTTCAGAACTAAATAGAGTCCGAAGAGCCCTTTTTATTGCATCATCATTTTGCCTCTACAATGTAAGAAATGTAGTGACAAATTTAGTCACACCACATATCACCAATTCTCTACTTTTAGTTTTACTTTATCGTGTGTTCAAGAAAGCGAGTGTGAGTGTAAATATAAACTGTCAACTTCTTAGCTTTTGCAATTACACCTTTGTAACCATTTACTTACCAATATCTTCTAATATGAGATCCAAGCAATGTGCAGCATAAGGTGTCCATAATAATATTTTTCTTTTATCCATCAACAAGCGTCCAACTGTAACATTATATGATGCATTATGAGTTACAATTTGTATCACATTTTTTCTCTAATTCTTTCTACCATTTTATCAAGCAACTCATTTAACAACCCTGCATCTTTTTTCTTGTCAGAAGCATCAACTGACTCTACAAAGAAAGTCCCCTGCGAACAATTGACTAGAAAGTTGATTAACTTTCTTTGCCTTTTATCGGTCCAACCATCACACATTATTGTACAACCATATGTCTTCCAATGCTTTTGTTATTCCTCGTACATCACTTTTGTCTTCTCCACCATGTCCTTCTAAAGGGACACTCTCAATATGTGATAGCTTGGGGGCATATATCCCGGTCCAAACCGTCCTATAGCCTCTACTGCATGTTCAAAGCATTTTAGACGGGGTACATTGAATAGAATGCCACCTTCATAGAACAAAGTGGCAGCATACTTATCGACCATCCTTTTGTTTTCTATGTTTCATCTATTTTTCAACGTGCTTTGAAATTTTTTCCCACTTCTTCTAGTATCAACAAAGTCCTCTATACTCATTTTTGCAAAGGCATCAATTGACCCTTTGGATTTAGCTTAGGTGGTTTGCTCGTTTCCGAACTATTGTCGAGAAGGCCAATGTTGAAGAACATTGTCAGGACTTTTCCACATGTTCCTCCACTTCACATTCATCGTCAGATTCTCATTCAGTTGGAAGACTCTCATTTGGCTTTCTTTTTTTATTTTTGTTCATCCAACTAAGCATCTCTTCAACAACTTGTCTATTAGTGTTTGGGCATTTCTTCACATCATCAAAACCACTAATCAAATGTTCTTTTTGTCTCTTGATGTCCCCATTAGTAATCAAGTCACAAAGTTCCCACTTGACTTTGTTCTTATCATTTACATCAGGCCAATATATATACTTCCATTTCGGGTTTTTTGACTTTGCTTTTTTCTTTAGCTCGGTCTTAGTCGTGGAACTATTTTATGTCATTATCTATACGCAAGATAATAAATAATAATAAAAATTTAATTATTTAAATATTTAAACTTAAAAATAAAAAATTAATAATGAAAACTTGTGTGTGACACTGTTACAGAGACTGAGTGGAAATTATTGGGGGTGCTCTGTGTGGGTAGTGGGTGTGCTGTGGCTCTGGGTATCAGAGGACATATTGGGGTCTGGGTATCAGAGTTTAGATTGAGAGAGGTGGGTGCTATGGGTACGTAGAGGGCGGGGGACCTTGCTCTGTCCCACGTCCCAACTTAGGAGACATGCGTGGGTGGGCGTGGGGTATACCAGGGGGATCGAGTGGGACTGTGGGGGGGGGGGACCTCGCTCTGTCCTTGTGGAGGTGGGGTCTGTGGGGGAGACAGAGAGAAAGAGATAGAGAGATGATTGAGAGGGTTCCTATGTTGGGGATCAGACATAGAGAAAGAGAGAGTGGGGAGACTGTGGGCGAGACAGAGAGAGAGACATGAGGGACTATGGGGAGACAGAGAGAAAGTGATGGGGAGAGTACTGAGAGGGGCCTTGGGGGGGAGAGAGATGAGGGATTGTGGGGGAGACAGAGAGGGGGGGCCTCGCGGAGGACTGAGAGGGGCCGTGGGGGGGGGAGAGAGAGAGGAGGGACTGTGGGGGAGTGGGGGACCTCACGGAGGGACTGAGAGGGGCTGTGGGGCAGAGATAGAGAGACTGTGGGGGTGACAGAGGGGGGCTCGCGGAGGACTGAGAGAGAGAGAGAGAGAGAGAGAGAGAGAGAGAGAGATGATAAACGCTCCGGTAGTGGACGTCACAGCTGCGGAAGATGATGCTCCGGTGGTGGCAGTCTCTCTTGCGTTGAGATAAACGCTCCGGCAATGGACGTTACAACCGCGGAAGATGATGCTTCGGCGGTGATAGCCTCTCTTGCGGCGAAAGACAGTGGTGATGGCGTCGGACGACGGTGATCACCCGTGAAGGAGGTGATTGACGAGGTGACGACGGAGGAGAGGGAGTGGGGGACCATGGCGACCTAGGGTTGGAAGTGAGAGGGAAGGGGGATCGAGGGGGGTGTGGTGAAGGTGAAGGGTCGAATGGGGTGAAGGTGAAGGGTTCACATTGGGTTTAAACGGAGGATCCACAATTTTAAAAGCCTAATGGGTTGGATCCGGTTGCGGGGTAAATCGGTTGAGCGATCGGGCGGCCACCTTGGTTCCCAGCCCGCTTAGGTGACCACCTGGTTCGCCTTTTCAACAAAAACGAAGGCGGCTGGTGCCTCACTCCTTCAACCACGCTTGGACGCCTAGGCCCCCGCCTTGACTACTATGGGTCCGGGTGGTTCTTGAGAGTCCCTTTGATCCTCTGTGAAGAGGAGGGGCTGGCCTGCCTTGTTGGGGGATTTGGGAGGGTGGAAAGCGGCAGTCTAGGCTTCTATCCGATGGGGTCTAGGATGCGGTTGTAGCCGTGGTGTTGGTGGCCAGCATATCGGAGATCCTTGGCGTCATCTCTGTCGTCATTGTCGGCGAGACCTTTGTTGTCTGCCTTTGGGTTAAGGAGGAGTTGCAAGGGCCGTCGCCACCTGTATTAGGGCACCTCGGGTTGCGGCTAGAGGAAGACAATGTACGGATGAATGGGGCTGGCGATTCAAATTTGAATAGTGCCCCATTAGTCGTTGGATCGGGTTCGTCGGTTGTTGGACCACTCTCCTTTGGGCCGCAGGCTCCTAAGGAACGGGTGGAGGGTGTCGAGCCAGTCCACTGGGTGTCTCATTTGGCTGTCGGTTCAGGGAGGTTGGACCTTCGGTCCGAGTCCTTTTCTATGGCTTGGAACTTAGTTGGCTCCGGGGTGAGGCAACGTATTGGGTATGCCAGACCCGATAGTGGGCTTCTCACTCGCCCTGTTTCTCCCTCAGTGCTTCGGGGTCCGACACTTGGCGACAAGTAGGTGTAGGGTCTTCAGCTTTGTTCGCTTCTCCGCCTATCGCCGGTGGCTCTCCCAGAAGCTTCGAGAGGGTCTCTCCCCTAGCTCCTTCATGGAAGGGGAAAGATTCCTATGGTGTAGTCACCTCTAGGTAGCCGGCTGTAGGGCTGCCTCCGGCCCATGTCTCTCCTCACCTCTGGGAGAAGATGCCTGTAGCCGCACCGTCCCCGCCTCGCTTGAAGCAACCACATGTAGCTTCAGGCCAGTGGCAGAGGGGGGGGGGGGGACCAGATGAGTTCAGCTTGCTGTCGGTAGGCGGAGCCAGCCCCTCCTTCATTACCCACTTGCGGCTGGGAGTTGCAGACCCCCCTTCTGTTGGGGCCATCGGAAGCTGTCACACTCGGGGAGCCTATTACCAGACCGGGGGGATGCCGGAGATGGAACTGGTGTTGGTAAGGGGAAGTAGGTCTTGGCGGTGCAGCTTGAGGCAGGGCCTGGTCGGGATCTGGTGGTCCAAGCTTTGGGCCCTTCAGTTGAGAAGAGCAGGGGCATTGATCCAGTTTTGGCCGATGTGGGAGGAGGTGTCGGACAACCAGTAGAGGCGTCCGCAGAGGATCACCTCTCCCTGTCAAGGTCTTCAAACCCGGTAGGCAAGAGACTTCTATTCCAGGTTGTTTACAGAGGACGAACACTGCAAGCCGAGGATATCAGACGACTTACTTCCCCATCTCTCCCCTGAGGAGAGGGATGCTAGCTCTCAAACTTTCTTAGAGAAGGAGGTCCATCAGGCGGTCTTCTCACTTGCAGGGGGATAGAGGTCTTGGGTCGGATACTTTTCCGCTGGCCTTTTTCCCGAAGTGTTGGGAAGTCATTAAGGGTGATTTGGTGGATGTTGTAAGTGAGTTTTAAGAGGGGAGGGCACACTTGAGGGGTATCAATAAAACCCTCTTAGTGTTGATCCCTAAGAAGCCAGGTGCCCAAGAGTTTCGGGACTCTTGACCCATTAGACTGTTGAATGGGACTTGCAAGATTATCACTAAGCTACTGGCAGGGAGATTGGTCAGTGTGATGGATAGGCTGGTCAGTAGCTTCTACGGAGCATTCATCAGGGGGAGACATATTCAGTATAATTTCTTGGTGGTCCATGAGTGTTTATTTGCTATGGAAACTTATAGGAATAAAGGGGTGGTCCTCAGGTTGGATTTCGAGAAGGCTTTTGATAGGATCAATTAGTAGTGTTTGTTTGATGTGTTGGAGAAGATGAGTTTTGGGAAGAGATGGATTGGTTGGATCAGGACTTGCATTTCTTCTTCCTCCTTTGCGGTCCTTGTTAATGGGAAGTCATCTTCTTTTTTCTATAGTGGGAGGGGTCTCTGTTAGAGGACCTTACCTCTCCTTTCCTCTTTGTGCTTGTGCCTAATGTTTTGAGTTGGGTGTGGTTGAGAGCAGAGGCATTTGGGTTGATCAGGGGCTGTCAGGTTGACAGAGGGGGACTTACTCTTTCTCACTAGTAGTACGCAGGTGACACCATCTTGTTCTTGGCTGAGGGTGAGTAGCAGTTGTATGTGGTTAGGCTCTTGCTGGAATTGTTGGAGGAGGTCATTGACCTTAAAGTCAACTTCAATAAGAGCTTGCGAGTAGGGATGAACATGGAAGAGTGGCCTCTTTGGAGGGCGGCCTGCATCATGGGGGTGTAAGATAGGAGAGTTCTCTATCTCTTACCTGGGCCTCCTATTGACTCCGAGTGCTCTTCACTATGCAGACTGGCTTTCTATCATTCAAGGATACGAGTCCAGGCTGGCTGGATGGCAGGATAGAGTGTTATCTTATGGGGGCAGACCACTCTTGTGCAGATCAATGTTGGACAATCTTCCCATCTATTTCCTTTCTTTGTTCCGGATGCTGAAGACGGTGGCGAAAAAGATTGATTTTATTCAAGGGAGATTCTTTTGGAATGGTAGTGGCGGGAGAAGCAGGGGATGACATGAAATTGCTTGGAGGAGGGTGGCATCGAGTAGGAAGTGGGAGGATTGGGGATCAAAGATGTGAGAGACTTCAATCTAGTGCTTTTGTGTAAATGGTTGTGGAGGTTGGGGGTGGGAGAGGATGGGTTGTGGGCACATGTGATTAGGCAGAGGTACTATGGCAGGAGGAGAGTATATGATTTGGGTCCTATTCCATTGCACATGACTTCACCTCTTTGGCATGATATCTTGACTTGCAGGGATCTCTGGAGTCCGGGTCCAACTAGGGAAAGGTGACAAGAGCTTTTTTTAGAAGGATAGATGATGTGTAGATTTCATTCTAGAGGCTTTGTTCCTCAATCTCTTTGCAGTTGCAGTTGACCTTTTGTGGTCGGTTTCTCAGGCTTTTGATCCTCACTTTTCTGGGGACACTTGGGCTCCGTCTTTCAGGAGGGATCTCAGGGCAAATGAGATGGAGTAGCTCTAGGACCTTCTCTCCCTCCTCCTCCACTTTCATCCTCAGTTAGACAGAGAGGATGAGTGGGCTTGGAGGTGGGGAAAAGAAGGTTTTTTTCTTGGTTAGATTGACTTATGCCTTTATCTCAGATGGAGGTGTTCGACGCAGTCTTCTCCTAGGTTTCGAGGCCGAAGAATCCACTGAAGGTGAGGCTTCTGTCGTGGAGGATCTCTCACGGGAGGTTTCCCACTCGGGATAGACTGATTCGTTTCCTTCCGGGTATCTAGCAGACTTGCAGTCTGTGTGGAGAGGACGACGAGACCTTGGATCACCTGTTTGTAGGTTGCACCTACTTATAGGGGGTGTGGGGAGAGCTTGCTAGAACTTACAGTGTCTTCGGCTGGCACAGAGATGTGCACCATCTGATGGAGCATTGGGGTAGACGTTAGCCCCTTAGAGGTGACAGGACCGTATGGTGGCTCATCCTCCAAACCACTTTGTGGATGCTTAGGGGGGAATGTAACAACCGGATTTTAGGAGGGAGTTGAGAGCCGAGGACTCGGTTGTCTCTTTTGTTTGTGATAGAGTGAGGGAATGGGCTGAGCTCCTTTGTAATGTGAATTCTCCAAACTCTTTATCTTTTTGTTTTGTTTGGGGGCTAGTGTGATTCATATTATCTTATTGTGGCCTTTTGTATAGGGATTTTTTGGGAGTTTTTGATTATACTTATACATACATTTTTCATTCAATACAACAGTGGTACCACCCACTTTAAAAAAAAAAACTTCTAGGCCTTCATGGCTCCTTGTTAACATGTGCATATGATTGTAGTTTTTCGGAAAGGGGAGATCTACTGCCAACTTTATTGAAAAATAAATAGAGGTGGTGCATCCGTTGAGATACCTCTAGCAGTATGCAGCACAAGTTCAACTAGCCTGCCGAAGGCACAAAGATAAATTGGGCTCACTCAGATACCAAGACAGATCTCACACGACTTACAGTGGAAACCCCAGCCAGCAGCCAGCTAAAGAAACCTATTACTGCTTACTCTGAGCTCAACCCGACAAGAGATAAAGAACATTAGCCCATCACAAACGAAAGACCTTAAATTACAATGCTGCTACAATTGTCTCACTGCTATGACTTGCTTTCACCTTACCACGTGTATGCCCATATACTGTTTCTAACACTGCTAGTCTCTTGAAGGTCATCATGTTTTTCTAGGAAAGGTGAAGGGGAATCCATTTGCCTTTTATGGTAAAATGTTGTGCTGATTTTAACTAACTGGGGACTCTATGTGGTTACTTTTGTCGTTAAATTATTTATATAAACTTCTTGGATGTTGGGCAAAACTGGGCTGGCAGGATGAAGGTTATGTCATTATTTGTTATCTTTTTTCAATTTATTTGCTGAGTTCACTTGTAACTACTTTCAAATCTGTCCAGAGGTTAAAGGTATGCCATCCTCTTTCCTGAACTTTCCCACCTGCTTGCTTTCTGTATAAAGAGATCCTATTAAGAGCACAATTTCAGAAGCCTGCAGATGCTTCACTACATTAAGAGTTCCCATTTTTGCTATTTTGATGGTGGGTTCATGGGTGTGTATCTTCAATTTGTTCGCGATATGGGGAGAAGTGACTAAATGGTTGTGAATTTCAGTTTTTTGTCCTTGGTCCATCCCCTTGATGCTTTGAGTTTGAGAATTGTTGTTTGACGGAGCATTTTCAAGTTCAAGGATGTCTTTTTGGAGGAAAAATTCAATTATTTGTAATGTCCATGTTATCTGTTCTTCTGTACCTCAGTCAGCTTTACTTTTGCAGGGGGTCACAGTTCTTAACTTAATTATTTTTTTCATGCTTTGTAGGTTAGAATTCTTGCACAATTCTGCCACAAGTTCCTTGGAAATGTCATTTGCTTCTTTCTTAGGTCAAAAGAAGGCTATTGTTCACAAGGACTGCTACTACTATTATTTAATTACACTATTTACTTTCAGGGGTCCAAGTTATGGATATCGGGGCAAGGTACTTCTTGCTTTTGAAGATAATGGAGCTTCCAAGGTTGGAGTTAGATTTGAGAAACAAATTTCTGATGGCACTGATCTTGGGGGCCTTTGTGAGGAGGATCATGGCTTCTTCTGCAGTGGTAATTGTCCCCCTCATTCTCAATGAGTTCCTCTTCAATTTTCATTATCAACTCTCTGATTATTCTAATAAGTTCTCTCTCTCTCCCTCTCTTTCTCTGTTGCCCTTTTTCTTCTTGCTGCTTTCACTTAATTGGTGCCAAGTTCTTTACCTTTCTGTACCATGTCTGCAGCTGAAAATCTTCGATTAGACCCTTCTAATGATGAAACTGAAAGGCTGGCTATCAGTGAACTTCTTGAGGTTCTCTCTGTTTTTGGTTTATTCTCTCTCACTTTCAGATGATGTAAATTTCAGCTTTTTGTTTATTGATCATTTATTCTGTCCAGGTTGTTTCTGATGAATGTAAAAATGGGCCTCTACTTGTATTTATGAAAGATATAGAGAAATCTCTGGCTGGTATTTCAGATTCATATATAAGTTTAAAGGGCAAACTTGAATCAATGCCAGCTGGTGTTCTTGTAATTGCATCCCACATTCAGATGGACAGTCGGAAGGAGAAGGTTATTTTTCCCTCCTCTTTCCTTTCGATAAAAACTATCCAAAAGTTTGTTTGCATGTATTTATTTATGTGTGTGTGCATGCGTGTGTGTATATATACATATATATATATATATATATATATATATATATATATATATATATCAATGTATGTGTTTTTGAAACAAATAAATATATTTTGCAGTCTCATCCTGGTGGTCTTCTTTTTACAAAATTTGGAAGCAACCAAACAGCATTGCTGGACTTCGCTTTCCCGGTATTTCCCGCTTCCTTTAGTTCTTTAACATAACTATTTTGGTTATCTTTTCATCCTTTTTTGGTTCGTACATCTTCACATTTGAATTTCCAAATGGCAAATGTCAAAAATATCTAGAGATTTGGTGATAATTTTTGTGTTCATTATCCTTCTAAGGTCGAAACGTAAGGAGCAGGTGTTCTTTCAAAATACTAGTATTGTTGCTAACTGGGACTGAATCATCATTAAATCCCCCCCTTCTTGTGAAGACCATAGGACTGCCAAACATTGTAGGGATTTATGTAATGACCATGGTGCAACTAGTGAGCATTGTGGATCTTGGCCGGCTGATTCTTGCCTCTAGAAGTGGAGATTGTGTTTCCAAAGTAGATTAGGAGATAACTACATAAATTTGTGGGTGGTTGACTTTTGATCCGTGGAAGAGCACCCTCTGCTTGAGTTGTATAAATTATAAATTTTTTTCACCCATCTCATGGCAAATGATAGTACAGTGCACTCTCCTTCCTGTAGGAAGTCTGTTTTCCAGTGAGCTAACATGTGGGTGAGTGGAGTAAATAGGACCCACTTCATGCTAGACGGTTTTTATACAGAAGGGAGAGACACTTTGGAGAGGGCGTTCTCTATTCAAATGCGTAGAGTGGCCATAATCAAAGTGGTTTGAAGAAAGTGAATTAGGTGCAGAAGGTGTGGTCTCCTAGGGAATGTGTGTAGGTGTCTTGGCAGCAAGGGAACACTGGTGGAGGATAGGGGTATTTGTTCGTTGAGATAAGGCCCATTATTGGTTAAAAAATGAGTTTATCCGAAAGAATTTCTGGTGGAGCAGTGAAATGTGTAGAGATCAGAAAGACCCCCAATGGCGAGCACAGTGCTGCATATGAGAGGCTCTGAGGATATTTCTGAATATGATGTTTTGAGGGGGCAGATCTTGAACATGAATCTTGCTCCTTTGCTGGAGGAGACTTATTTTGAAGTTCTGAGCTAAGAGCATTTGTGTCGGGTTATGTGCAACAAAGAACACACTGCTCCTACTTCTAATGTGGTTGAATACTCCACCCTTGCTACTACCACCAGCAAGAATAAGTCTGGCAGTGGAAAGGTGCAAGGTGACAAGAAGTTTGATCACTATGGCCACACCAATCATGACACTGATTTCTATTGGGAAATATTTTCTGGCAAGAAACCATAAGTTCAGAACTAAGAAGGAACGACAAGCCAAGGGTAATGTGGTAGTCTCTCAGTTCTTTTTGCCTGCCGAAGGTGGATCTTCTACTACCACTACTTCTGGCCCTGCTGCACTTTCCTCTAATATTGCTACACTTCAATGGCTCCTCTCACAACTTCAGATTCCCACACCACCTTTGTTGTCTTCTATTTCCTCAGGTATACATGGTGCCGCCCTGAGCGCCTCCACTTGGTTCTCTGACCACTCTTGAGTCATTGATTCGGGTGCAGTGGACCACATGATTGGTATCTCTACATCTTTCACTTCTTATTCCTTGCTGTCTGACCAAGATAAAGTTACTATTGCCGATGGCACTTGTGCCACTGTAGCTGGCAAAGGCTCCATCAAACTCTCTGACCATCTTACTTTATTTTCCTCTCTCTACGTTCCTTCCCTTTCTATCAATCTGCTCTCTGTGAACAGTGTCACCGAGCAATTACATTTTTCTATAACCTTTTCTTTTTATCATTGTGTTTTTCAAGATCTAGAGACAAAGCAAAGGATTGAGATAGACCGTGAAGTAGATGGTCTACATGAGAAGAGTGCACTTCAGTTTTCTACGCTTTCCAGTTTGGACAAGAAATTGCATGAGATCCAGCTGTAGCATTCTACATTAAGGCACCTGTCCTTTCATTCCTTGAGGGCTTTGTTTCCTACTTTATTTTAGTCAGTTGATGTGCAGTCTTTAGAGTGTCATGTCTGCTAGTTGGCTAATCATTGCAGAACTCAATTTTCTCATTCTATGAATAAAAGCACGTCTTCTTTTGAAATTGTGCATTCGGATGTATGAGGTCCTTCTTCTGTCTCTTTCTTGGATGGATATAAATATTTGTTACATTTATTGACTGTTGCTCTCATTGTTCTTCGCTTTACTTGCTGAAATCTCAGGATGAAGTCCCATGTCCTGTCCTAGATTTTTGTAATATGGTACAGACTCAGTTCAGCAAGACCTTGGAAAGTCATTCGTTCGGATAATGCTATGCGGTTGACTGGTCTTGCTGGTCTGGCTGAAGAACCAGATGAACTGGTTCAGGCGAGTTCCAATCTGGTTTGGACTGGCCAGTTTCTTAAACCATGCTATGTGGTCACCCAACCAAATTGTCTAGTGCACTCTACATCATCTGCATCTACTTGACTATGCCAAGTAAAAAGCATTCTACTGTCCTCATTGTAGCACAATACATGCCTGCAGATGGTCCAATCTGGGTCAATCTAGGCTGATCCGGTTGATCCTGGCCAGTGATCAGGAATGTGCCTGGATTGGATCTGCCTGCCAATTTCTGAGACGGATTGACCAACCTGTGCCAACTTTTTGAACTGGGATTCAAGCCAATTAGTTGTCTTCTACCCTTTTTTTCTACCCCAATTGATGCAGGGTTCAGATTTCCCCCTATTAAAATCAGATCCTGATTGTCTGATCTTGATCCAAATCAGCTAACCCAGAAATTCAGCCAATTCTGCCAAGTCAAACCGTGCTTACAAAATCTGGCAATGTATGATAATGGCATTCCCAAGGGAATGTTGCTCTGTAAAAAAAAGTTTCTAAGAGTTTGGCTTTTTTTTATGCAGTGGAGATGTCTGTTCTGTTAGAGACTGCTACAAGTGGAGTTTTACAATGATGTCCAAATTGAAAGGCAATGGAGAATTTGGAGGGTAAAATGGACAGTTCAACTGTGTCAGCTAACATGTTGTGTGGTCGGATTGAACATGCTATCGCTTACAAAATTATGCTAATACATATTTGATATTTCACAACAGTCACTACTTTGTCCATTCTTTGATTTTTCATAATAATATTTTTTCTGTGAGAAGGGGACCAAAGGCCACAAGTCATTAAAAGAAGAAAGGCTCATACAAAGAAAAAGGAAAAAAGGAAAGGGAAGGTCATCTATCAAGATGATAGAGCAACTACCCTATGTCCCAGAAAACAGCACTACCCACACCCAAAGGAAAAAAAAGAGAAAAAAAACAACAGCCCAATTACAGAGTTAATTTTCTCCATTTGTACATTCTACTTCAGAAAAAAAATGTACATACTTAAGATGGGGGAATCCCTCAACATGTTGCCTGATCTGCAAAAGTGCGATTCTTGGACGAAGAAGATGCATCTTATGATTGTCTCAAGCAATTATGTGAACTCCTCTTGAAAATCCTGGTATTCCTTTTTTCCATGTAGCCCATAGAACTGCAGACAGTCCCAAATCCCAGGAGTTTTATCTTGATTCAATGGATTAAGTTCCTCTCACCTAGCAATCAAATCTGTGGTATCTGAAAATCCCCTCCAAGTCCCACCTACAATCCTGAAGAACATTCTCCATCATGTGTCAATAGTGTCACATGTAAGGAAAAAGTGGTCCAAACATTCTTTGAAACATCCATAAAAGATGCATCAGTGATTAGTGCTTCGTTGAAGGCTTTTCAGTCTACCAAAAGTGGTGAGAATCAATTTTTCTTTTGTCTGTATTTTTCTCATTGGCTGTCTTCCATTTATTTTGTCATATCCTTGATTTTAATGCCTTTTCATTTTCTGTATTTGAACTATTTATTTAGTAAAGAACTTATGAATTCATCCTGATGGCACATGGTGAAATTCATACATATAGGTGCCTTTTCTTTTGATTTCTTCCTGCCCAAAATTAGTTTGTATCAGGGTGATCATGTTACATTTTTGGTTAATGATTTTCCTACGAATTGCTTATTCAGAATCTAATTGGTGGAATATAATAGGACAACTTTGGTAGGCTGCATGAGAGGAACAAGGAAATACCAAAGACAATAAAGCAGCTTACCAGGCTTTTTCCAAACAAAGTTACCATACAACTTCCACAGGTATGGATTGAAACATTCCTTTATTCTGTTGAATCAAGAAAGCGGTTCCTAATTCTTTGTAGCAGGATGAAAGTCAGCTTTTAGACTGGAAACAACAGTTGGACCGGGATGTGGAAACTCTTAAAGCCAAGTCCAACATTCTTAGCATTCGTGCCGTAAGTAGCCTCTTCAATTTTCTATAATGTATTAACTGTCTATATAATTTTGCTGGTTTCATTACTTTCAAAAAGGAAGACTTTTTTCTTTTCATGTTTGCCCATGAAAATCAGATTTCTTATCTCTTATGCGCTTTCAGTATACCTATTCAGAGTCTTATAAACATGATAATGGGCATTGAGTTATATGTTCTATGAAGTACTGAAGTTATCCCGTGTTTCCATATTGTTAGTCTCAGGAAATTTCCAAATGTGGATGAATGTCAGGCAGGGTTCACCAGATTGGTGATTCGGATCAACTCGGTCTGTCCCTGGTATCGTATGACACAGTCCGACTTGGACCATCTCGGACTGAATCGGATGAGTCGCACAAGGGAGGCCATTTTATGGAGGCCATCTTGGCCGAGTTGCACACCCTGTATTTGGGCTCAGACTGGCCCTGGTACTGTATGGTGTGGCCGTATAGGACTGAGATGGATCTGTCAAACCATGATGTCAGGTTGTTATTGTTTTAGTTTTCCACTTATGCTGGCACGTGGCCTCCTTGCTTCTGCTCAACGCTGGGGCTTATGCTTCTACAATCTGGTGTTGGGATGTGAACACGAGTCAGCCGACTTGTGACATGATGGCCTGCTCCTCCGTTTTAGAAAAAAAAATGGCCAGTTCATGATGTACCCAATGTGATTGGAAGCAGAGGAAATGGAAAATTTTCAATAGCACACTGCTATTATGGCTGATTTTGTAGGGAATCTTCCAGAGACTACAGCACTTATGGGCCCCACCTAGCAGCTTGGAGACACTCATTTTCAGATTGAGCAGAGAATATGATGATCCTTTATGCCATCCTATTGGCTTTCTGGGGAGAGGTACAGAAGCTTGTTTCAGGGAGTGATTGGTCAGCTGAGTGTTGCATAATGTTTATTTGTGCTAGAGTACTTGAATAGGCCACACTTTTTTCCTTCAATATGAGGGAGGATTTTAACATTCCTTTAACAGTTCTCTGGATGAGAGTCATGCAATATCACACACCACTCACCAGATTGGTTTTTGGGGGTTTTGGAAAAAAATGGCCAGTTCATGATGTACCCAATGTGATTGGAAGCAGAGGAAATGGGAAATTTTCAATAGCACACTGTTATTATGGCTGATTTTGTGGGGAATCTTCCAGAGACTACAGCACTTATGGACCCACCTAGCAGCTTGGAGACGCTCATTTTCAGATTGAGCAGAGAATATGATGATTCTTTATGCCGTCATATTGACTTTCTGGGGAGAGGTACATAAGCTTGTTTCAGGGAGTGATTGGGCTTCTGAGTGTTGCATAATGTTTATTTGTGCTAGAGTACTTGAGTAGGCCAAACTTTTTTCCTTCAATATGAGGGAGGAGATTAACATTCCTTTAACAGTTATCCGGATGAGAGTCATGCCATATAACACATCAGATTGTTTTTTTTTTTTTTGGTGGGGGGGGGTTGCGAGTCCTGGAATCATGTCTAAGTTCCAGTCAGACTGATCCGTGTGCGAGTTAGACCTACTTTATGACATGGTTTTTCAGGGACCTTGGAGTGGAGAGGAAGAGGCCAATATTTTTACAATTCTTTGGTTGTGTTTGAGGGACCCACACTGAATTGGTCGAATACCCTCCTTTCTATGGAATGATTTTTGAGAGCATGCACATATTACAATGTACATCCATGTTGTTAATGAGTCTGGCACCACACACTTTCAAATTGAAAAAAAAAGTTTGGTTATTCTATTTGTGTTTTTTGACTGTCGAGCATAAACCTGACTTTTCCATGTAAACTGTGGAGAGGGCAGGGAAGCTAGCCCCCGTCTCAATGCCAAACTACCATGAAATTTGAACACAATGCTCACTTCCCGAGGTAAGTGTTGTGGTGAAGATTTTTGAAAAAATCTTGTTGGCAATTTGGAAAACAAAAAAAAAATTCCTTGGTACTGTGCATGAAAATGTGTGAGATATAGAGTGGAGTGCTAGTCTGGGCCTGTATGGTCATGATTCTAGACTCCTTGGAGATTGTTTGGTGGCTAGAAATGGGTTTTACCCATTCAAGCATTGGGAGATATTTTGTTTCATGTTGCCATTATTTGCTTGCTTCCAATTTTTAGGGATATGAATATGGCAATGAGCATCGTATAACTCAGGTTTTTGTTGGCTTATATCATTTGATCTAGTTCATGGAAATGGATGAGATACAGGGTGGACAGCTAGTTTTTGAATGGTTGCTCGCGATTCTATACTCCTTAGATGTTGTTCAGTGGTTAGAAATGGGTTTTGTCCATTCTAGCATCAGACGATATTTTGTTTCATTTTTTCAATATCTGCTGTATCATTGCTTCCATTTAGGGTAGGGGAGGGGTTCTATGAGCATAGCAAAGCATCATATATATGTGAACTTTTAATTGGTTTATATAATTTGATCTCCATTTATATTCAGAGCAAATGCTCAAACCTTGAGGGTACCACATTGTTGGACCTGTGATTTTCTCGAACCAATTGAGAAAAGATAAAAAATAAATTAATCTCCCGGAGGCTAAAAGATGGCACAAAGCCGAAGCCGTCGGGAGAACGGGTCCAATACGAGTTGCCGAAACCCTCGCCATATTTATGGCATACAAAAATACAAGTTCGCAGCAAGCGAGCAATCAAAGTGGTGTCCCACCGCACTTACGGAGTGGTCAAACTAGGAGCAGAAGCAATCCTCAAAACGTGGAGCCCTCCTCGGCAAGACACGGCGCGGAAGAAGTCAAGAAGATGAAACACAAAGCACCCCGAAGCGTTCTCTCCTCCACCTAGCCAAAACAGGAGAAAGACACCAAAAAAAATGGGGGCCCCTTTTATAGGGCCGCCCTCTCTCCCAGCCGCATCCAACCACTGTGGATCGGGTGGAGTCCAAAAAGGACCCACCCAGACCGGCTGGCCCACCCGAAGCGGTCATGGGGCACGGCGGTAGCGCTGCGGCTGTGGATGGGGGGTAGGGTTTTTTTTGTTTGGGCTTTTGCTAGGTTCACGATGGGGAGGGAAAAGAGGAAGAAAAAGGGGAAGAAGGGGGTGGGCTCGCGACATCCGGAGGTGGGGGGGGAGGGAAGAGGCTAGAGGCGTTGAAATGGCACGGGGGATGGGGCGATAGTCGTGCAGCGTGGGGAATGGTGGCTACTGGCGGCGATAGAAAGAGGTGGCAGCTTACGGTGGCAGGGGGAGGCTAGGAAGGTGAGACGAGTGGTGTGCCGACGACGGTGTTGGCGCGGTGCAGCGGCAATGGTGTAGATCGGCTCTTTGACTTCGTAGGAGAAGTCTTGGCCTTCTCTGATACCAAAATTGATGTGGGACAAGGAAGCAGGGGTTTGGGATAGAAGGGGAAGAAGGATAGGAGGTGGGAGTGTAGGCTTCGCCCCCTCCCCTTTGCAGGGACCACCTGGGGCTCTCTCCTTCGCGGAGATGGCTAGGGTTTCACACCCATCCCTACACGTGAAGAAGAAACACTGACAACCACCAAATTTTCATTCTCTTCTTCATTATTTCAAAAAGAGGATTACAAAACCTTTTATAGTGGTTATGCTAATTCTAACCCTAATTTGACCTTCATAGACTAAAATACCTATGACTCAACAAAATAGTGCAAAAATCACACCAAAAATTACAGAAAAATAAAAAAAGACACGATATTAGCTCCAAATGAGCCCAATAAACTATGAAAAATTAGAATTTTATTCCTACCTACTTAAGACTACTGGACTAGACTCAAATAAAAAATAAAAATAACTCGATGCCATTCAGAACATCGTCCATATAAATGTTGCCATCGTACGAAGCGCCACTCAAACTTATTGTCTGATATCTTGAGTCTCGTTCTGCGTCCGTCACGAGTTTCGCTCCGCGTCACAATCTCTATCCATAGGCCAGCACGCATGTTGGATAAAGAAGCTTGGCTCGAAGGACGCCCTCCTCCCCGTGGGGGATCACAAAGGTGACCAGCTAGTAAACTATGTAGGCTGCAAGATGGGTGATGTCAGGAAGCTCCCGCGGATTCGACCCCTGTCTCGGGACAAAGATAATGGGGATGACACCCAGAATTTATCTCTAGCTGCTTGTAATGGTCCAAGGGAACACCTTCCTTGGTGAAATCCTCATAAAAACAGAATGGGTCATCATAGAAATGGCGAACCTAGGTCTTCAAAGTAACTCTCTCTATGTGTGCCGACTTATCCTTGTCCGCACGGGTTGAATCCCTCTAGGTTTTCATCAGAAACCTGTAACAATGTGGCATCCAATATCTCCCTTTATTGTTGGTGTGACTACGATGCAAGTCATCAAGGGCCACCTCTTCATAAGCACGACCCACAATAGGTAAACTAGAAATACGATGAAAGGCCCATAGATCCAAGGTTGTTTCACCCTTAGCTGTGACAAATGTGTTCCAATGGCGATCGAACTTCTCCGCCAAAGCCTGTAATAGCCTAGTATGGCAGGGGTAATTATACAAAGCGGCGATCACAGCATGCCGAATCCTGACTTTCTCAAACGGCGCTCTATAAAAGTTGAGGATGTCCATCAACCACTCATTGGCTCCCTGGTGGTAGCTATGTGAAGAAATCACAGACCACTTGCCGTTCCAGCTCAACACCGTTTGTTGTAACATGTCGTCAATCAAGCACATATAATCATACCCATCCTTGGTGAACTCTTGGCTAGATGGGGCCAAAACCGTGCCCTTAATTGAATCATGTGCAGTAGTCTGGAGATACCTGTGTATATCCTAAGTAGGTTGCAAGAACATGGTTTGCAGTTTCGACCGAAACGAAATTGGGCTTGCTCACTGTAGCAGGTCCGAAACTAAAAAAAAATAATTTTTTAATTCGGGCGAAATCGAATCTGGTTTCGCCCGGTTTTGGGCGTTTCGGCCCCATAACGGGCGAAACCGGGCGAAACCGGACGCGAACTCCCCTTAAGAAGGGAGTTTAGTTCCACCCAACCCCTCAGATCTCATATATGAGGGGTGTTGTTGCTAGGGGAGGTGGAGGAGCTTAGGGGGGAGCTTGGGAGGGGCTTTTGCTGTCGGGAGGAGAGCTTGCCGCCGCCGCCGTTTCTTGCTGTTTAGAGTGCGTTGCTACTGCCGTCGCCGTCGTTTGAAGCTTCTGTGCAAAGATTCCTCGAGGAGGATGTAAGTTTCTGTATTTTTTTCTTTCATTGATAGTTTTGTTGTTGTAGGTAAGGTTATGTTAGATTCTATTAGTTTTTATACGTAAATTATGGTAAATCTTTAAATTAGGGTCTAATTAGCGATTTAAATTTGGGGCTTTTGTCTAATTAGGTAAGTTTAGTGTCAATTGAAGTTTAATTAAGCTTCATTGAATGTTTTAGGGTGGGAGCATGCTTCGAATTGTATTACACACCGGGTAATTAGGGTAAATCTCCAAAATAGGGTCTAATTAATGATTAAAATTTGGGACTTTTGTCTAATTAGGTAAGTTTAGTGTCAATTGAAGCTTAATTTTCATTGAATCTTTAGGGTGGGTGCGTCCTGCGAATTGTATTACATGTTAGTTAATTAGGGTAAATCCTTGGCTTATGGCCTTATTGACAATTTAAATTTGGGGTTTTTGTCTAATAAGGTAAGTTTAGTGTCATTTGAAGCTTAATTAAGCTTCATTGAATGCTTTAGGGTGGGAGCATGCTACGAATTGTATTACATGTTCGGTAATTAGGGTAAATATCCAAATTAAGGCCTAATTAGTGATTTAAATTTGAAAGTTTTATGTAATTAAGTAAATTTAATGTCAATTGAAGCTCAATTAAGTTTCATTGAATGCTTTAGGGCGAGAGCATGTTGGTAATTATATTTAATGAAGGGTAATTAGGCAAAATCTCCAAATGTGACCTTAATTAGCGGTTAAAAATTGGAGGTTTTGTCTCGTTACCTCAATTTAGCGTAATTTGAAGCTCAATTATGCTTCATTGCATTTTTTCATTGTAGTTACAATAATTTGTCTTTGACTGTCTTAATGTAGCATCATGGCTAGATGTGAACAAAGTTAGGAGCATCGAGGGCAAGATGGTCTGGGGTGGGCCCACCTTACGTTACTTGATGTTGGAAGAAAAGTCAAATGTAATTATTGTGGTAAGGAGATACATGGCGGAATTATGAAAGAAAATCATCTTTTGGTAGGGATAAGAGGAGAGGTCAAGCAATGCGACAGATGTCCTCGAAAAGTGGCAGAGGAAATGCGCCAGTGCCTTCTGGGCAAAAAAGACAGGATGCAACGAAGGGCTGAAGATTAGGCTGAAATTGTTGAAGAGATTTCAGACAGAGTAAGTAGAAGGGGAAGGATGGATGATGATGATGAGGAAGCCATTGAGGATTCAGATCCAAAGCTGACTGAAGCAGTAAAGTGTGAATAAGCGGCTCGAAGGAAGGGAAAAACATCGATAGGATCAGGGACCTACTCTAGTACAGCTAGTGTAGCACGATGTCCTCACACTGGTGCAGCCCGCAGAGAGTAGGCCCCATGGACATCTATTTGCACAGAAGGTAAAGTGCTACGCAACCTAAAATCAAGCAAGCATTGAGAGGGGTCAAAAAATCAATTGAAGCTGCAGGGCATGCATTTAGAAGTATTTGCAAATGATTTTTCCATGCAGGTGTGTCTGCACATGCAGTTGAATCTGAATACTAGCAGCTTATGCTTGGTGCCATAACAGATGTTGGCCCTCGCTTGAAGGCCCCGTCACGTCGAGACATATACAAGCGTGGTGTTGAGAGAGAGGTTGAGGAGCTTCATCAGTAGGTTGAAAGCTTCAAGTATATCTGGATGGAGAGAGGATGCACCATTATATGTGATGGCTGGACTGGTACCACGAAGAAGTCTATAATCAACTTTCTGGTTTATTGCATCGAAGGTACAATATTTGTGAAATTAGTTGATGCATCAAATTATGAAAAGAATGCAAATTATTTGTTTCATTTGATGGATGACATGGTACAACAAATTGGAGAGGAACATGTTATGTAAGTAGTCACCGATAATGAAGCCAGTTACAAGGCTACAGGGAGGAACATGTTATGTTATGTAAGTAGTCACCGATAATTTATATTGGCTCCTATGTGCAGCACATTGTCTGAACTTGATACTTGAAGACATTGTGAAGGAAAAAAATGTGAAGACGACAATTGAGAGGGCATAGAAAATCACTTAGTATATTTATGGCCATCTTAGGATTTTGAACATGTTCAGAGATCATACAACTGAGGGCCGAGATATCATCCTTGTTGGGCAAATAAGATTTGCTTCGAATTTCATTTCTTTGGAGTCCTTGCACAGGTACAAAAATAAGCTCAAGTCTTTCATGTATCACAATTCCATGCGGGATTATATAGACAAATCTAATATTGATGCTCAGATAGATTATTTGGATGTGTGCCACATCGTGGAAGACATCAAATTTTGGAACATGGTCTCACGTTACATGAAAATAATCACACCTCTGGTGAAGGTCATAAGAATGGTGGATGGCGACGAGAAGATTGATATGGGATATCTGTACGAGGCCATGGACCGTGCCAAGTTAGAGTTGCATAAATCCCTTCCCAGAGAGTATGCAAAGTGATGGAAAATTGTTGACAACAGGTGGGACAACAGCAGGCCAGTTACCCTTAGAATGGTCAAGCCACCTCCATCCTTAAGAAGAAGTACATCAGTGCATGAGATGACTGAGAGGCATGGATGGCAGTTTCGGCCGAAACCGATACGTTTCGGCCGAAACGTATCGGTTTCGGCCATAACCGATCTGAAACACACATTAAACACTATAGCAATCCGAAACTAAAGGGAGGTATCGGTTTCGGGCGAAACCGATACGAGTTTCGCCCGAAACCGTTTGGTTTCGGCCTAAAACCGTTTGGTTTCGGCCGAAACTAGTGACTTTATGGCAAGTGTTGGCCCCCGAAACCCCATAATCCACAGGTTTCGGCCGAAACCTTCCCCCCCTGCTGTCTGCGTCGCGGGTGGTGTCTGCCGCTGCCGCTGCTGCCGCTGCCGCTGCCGCGCTTGTGCTGCTGCCGCTGCTGTGCTGCAGGCTGCAGCTGCTGTGCTGCGGCTGCTCCTGCCGGCAGCTGTCCGACCAAGGGTGAAAGGCCGTCCGACAGGGAGAGACCGAGAGGGACTGAGGTCTGAGGGAGCCTTCTTGCGCCGCACACCGAGGCCAACACAACTTCAACTTCAAGGGTTTGATTATTTTGTTTGAGGTTAATTTCATTGGGTTTTGTTTGATTATTTTGTTGTGTTCTTTTGGTTGGGTTAAAAATTTGGGGTAAGCAAGTCTTGCTTATTAAGTTTATTCTAAGGGTGATTAAGGGCTCAAGGGTTATTTGCTAATTAAACCCTAATCAGATTTTAAAAATTGGGGCTTTTGTCTAAATTGGTTTGCTTAGGCTCAATTGAAGTTAAATTAAGGTTCATTGAGGATTTTGGGGTTGGATCATGCGGGTAATTAGTTTTTCCCAAGGGTGATTAAGAGTTAATTGCTAATTAAGTCCTAATTAGGTCATAGAAATTGGGGCTTTTGTCTAATTCGAGTTTCTTAGCCACAATTGAAGGTTAATTAAGCTTCATTGATGAATGTGGGGTGGGATCATGCTGGGATTGTATTTTTATGAAGGGTAATTAGGGCTTAATTAGTAATTAAGACTTAATTAGTTCATAAAAATTGGGCCTTTTGTCTAATTCGAGTTTCTTAGCCACAATTGAACGTTAATTAAGCTTTATTGATGAATGTGGGGTGGGATCATGCTGGGATTGTATTTTTATGAAGGATAATTAGGGCTTAATTAGTAATTAAGACTTAATTAGTTCATAAAATTGGGCCTTTTGTTTAATTCGAGTTTCTTAGCCACAATTGAAGGTTAATTAAGCTTCATTGATGAACGTGGGGTGGGATCATGCTGGGATTGTATTTTTATGAAGGGTAATTAGGGCTTAATTAGTAATTAAGACTTAATTAGTTCATAAAAATTGGGCCTTTTGTCTAATTCGAGTTTCTTAGCCACAATTGAACGCTAATTAAGTTTCATTGATGAATGTGGGGTAGGATCATGCTGGGATTATATTTTTATGACGCATGATTAAGGGTTATTTGGTAATTAAGCCCTAATTCATTCATAAATTTGGGTCTTTTGTTTTGTACTTACAATTGTTTGTCTTTGACTGTGTAACTTCTTAATGCAGCATCATGCCTAGACGTCAGCAAACACATGAGCAGCAAGGGCAGGAGGATCCGGGGTGGGCCCACATGTCCTTAGTTGATGCTAAGAGAAGGAAGGTTAAATGTAATTATTGTCGTAAGGAGATGTATGGCGGAATTACCAGAGGCAAGCAACATTTGGCAGGGGTACGAGGAGAGGTGAGACAATGCGACCACTGTCCACGAGAGGTGCGAGAGGAGATGCGCCAGTGCCTTGTGGGGAAAAAGGAGAGGGTGCAACAAAGGGCTGAGGATGAGGAGGAAATTGCTGAGGAGATTTCTGGCAGAAGGGTTAGGAGGGATGATGATGAGGAACACTGAAGATTCTGATCCGGAACTGACTGAAGCAAGGGAGCGTGAAGAAGTCGCTCGAAGGAAAGGAAAGGCACCCATGGGTTCAGGAGGGACCTACTCCAGTACAGCTGCACGACGTCCTGATGTTGCTGCCCCGCCCTCGCAGACGCAGAGAGCAGGTCCCATGGACAGTTATCTCCACAGAAGGCCCCAGGCTACACAACCTAAGATCAAAAGTGCATTAAGAGGGGTCAAAAAATCTGCAGAAGTTGCAGGGCATGCATTTAAAAGCATCTGTAAATGGTTTTTTCATGCAAGTGTCCCTGCACATGCTGCTGAAAGTGAATATTTTCAACCTATGTTGGATGCCATAGCAGATGCTGGCCCTGGGTTGAAGGCGCCGTCACGTCGGGACATATACGGGCGTGGCCTTGAGGCAGAGGTTGAGGAGCTCCATCAGTGGGTTGAAAGCTTCAAGCATATATGGATGGAGAGAGGATGCACTATTATGTGTGATGGTTGGACTGGTTCCACGAAAAAGTCTATGATTAACTTTTGGTGTATTGCATCGAAGGTACAGTATTTGTAAAATCTGTAGATGCATCAAATTTTGAAAAAAATGCCAATTATTTGTTTCATTTGATGGACAACATGGTAGACGAAATTGGTGAAGAAAATGTTGTACAAGTTGTGACTGATAATGAAGCCAGTTATAAGGCTGCAGGGAGGAAATTGATGCATAAGCGCAGGCATTTATATTGGCTCCCATGCGCAGCACATTGTCTTGATCTCATACTTGAAGACATAGGGAAGGACAAACATGTGAAGAAGACGGTTGAAAGGGGACAAAAGATTACCCAGTATATTTATGGCCATCCTAGGATATTGAACATGTTCAGGGAGCATGCAAATGGGGGGCGAGATATTATACGTGCAGGGCCAACTATATTTGCTTCAAATTTTATTTCTTTGGAGTCTCTGCATAGGTATACTGTTGAACTCAATTATTACTTCTTTATCCTTATAGTTATGATCTGTATTTGATTCAAATTTTATTTCTTTGCACAGGTATAAGAATGAGTTGAAAGCTTTCATGTACCATAATACCCTGCGGGAATACATCGACAAGGGCAATGTTGATGCTCAGATGGATTATTTGGATGTCTGTCGAATCGTGGACGACAACAAATTCTGGGACAGAGTAACACGATACATGAAAGTAGTCACCCCCCTCGTGAAGGTCCTAAGATTGGTGGATGGCGATGACAAGAATGATATGGGATATCTTTATGAGGCCATGGACCGTGCGAAATTGGAGTTGCAGGAGTCCCTTCCCAAAGAACATGCAAAGTGGTGGAAGATTATTGACCATAGATGGGACACCACATTACACCACGACTTGCATGCAGCTGATGAGTGATTATTTGTATTCATATATTATTGACCATACATTAACTATATACAAATGCAGGTTATTTTCTAAACCCTCGATTAATGTACAATGCCAATGCACATGTTGATGCCGAGGTGCTTCAAGGCACTTTAAGAGTCATTGGTCGTTTATCGAGGACACAAGATAAGAGGCTTCAGGCGGAAGTAGAGGTTGGCCTGTTTGATTTCATGAATAAGAGGTATAGAATTTACTTACGTAGTAATGCTAATCTATTATGTAATTTTTGTAGATGACCTCCTATAGAATGAAAAGTGGGACGTATTCTGACTCCCAATTGCAATACGCAGTGGGAAGAGTGAGCCCAGGTATACTTCATCTTTGTGCTTTCTTTGCAATTACATCTTCCTTAATTAATTTTTATTTACATCTTATATTTATTTGTTTATGGTTGGTTGGTGTAACAGCTGACTGGTGGATCATGGTGAACAATAGACAATCGGGCAATTCTGCATTGGCTTTCATTGCAATCAGGGTGTTGAGTCAAACCACATCAGCAAGCCAATGTGAAAGGAATTGGAGCACGTTCAGCCTTATGCACTCAAAGGTTCGCAATCGGCTAAAGGCTGATCGGTTAGAGAAATTAGTGTACTGCCACTACAATATGAGGTTGAGAATAAAGAATATGAGGTTGAGACAACAGCTGCGAGACAAACGCGTCGCCGAGGATGCCGCCGCAGAGATTGATGTGGATGCCTTATTTGATGATGATAATCCCTTGCAGTCTTGGGTGGAGACACGAGAGCAGGTTGATGAGCCCGTTTTTGATGTTGATGATAGAAGATGGGCAGAGGGCATACTTGATGAAGATGAGGCAAGAGATCCCGAATTAAGAAGCAAATCAAAGAGGGCCAGAGATACTCATGCGCACCAGTCTAGGGTGGTTGATGACACTGAGGAGCAGTTCGAGTTTGAGCCAGCTAGACACTCAGATACAGATAGCAGGCCAGTCACTCCTAGAATGTCCTCCTTAAGAAGAAGTACATCAGTGCATGGGCAAACTGAGAGGGCAAATGCTGCTGCTCGAGAGGACCCGGCAATTGAGGAGTTGAAGCAGATTTATGTGAGGCACACGCCAAGGGGAAAAGGACTCGTGTCAACGTTGATTGAAAAAAGCACTCCAAAAGAGAAAATTACATCCTCAAAGGTTAAAAGGCGACTGGTTTCTTATGATTCTGATGATGATGATGATGATGATGATCATCCCGGAGGTGCTGCAGGTGGTACTAGTGCTGCAGGTGGTACAGGTGGTGCAGGTGCTGCAAGTGGTACTACTGGATATAGTCAAGGTCAGCACGGATATGGTTCACCAGGTTACGAAGGTGGTCAACATGAAGCAGCTATTTATGGGGCCCAGAATTATGAACCATCATTTCAGTTCCATCCATATTCGACCAGTGACTCTTCTCTTCCTCAAGATTCCTATGTTGATACTAGATTCGAATCAAGCCAACCAAACACTCCAAGAGGGATCCAAAGAGGGATGCAGGACTTGGCCACCTCATTGTTTGGTTATAGTGAATATAGACCATACATGCAACCTGGTTATGGGTATCGACATCAAGGGCCAGACGATGAGGGAGAAGGTTCTTCTAGTAATTATTATCCATATTAGGTAAGAATCAATGAATTTTTGTAACATTTATTTTGTCCAAATTGGTTTATTGTACTGCTTCTATTAATGTACAATGGAATATGACTTACACATGTTCAATGTTTGAAGTTGAATTTTTGTAGTTGTCTATTTCAAGGTTATTGCACTAACTTATACAATGAAATGCATGTGTAATGATTTTTGTGATTTTTTGTGATTTTAAGTGGTTATTTATATTTTTTATGATTTTTTTCAGATTTTTTAGAATTAATTTTAATTTTTTTAACCTGTTATATGGGTTTCGGCCGGTTTCGGCCGAAACCGAAACCGAGTCGACTCGGTTTCAGACCCGGGCGAAACCGAGACCGAAACCGAGTTTGCCATCCTTGCTGAGAGGACTAGTGCTGTTGCTCGAGAGGACCCGCCAATTGATCAGTTGAAGCAAGTTTATGTGAGACACGTCACGGGGAGAAGTATTGCTTTCAAAGGTGAAGGATAAAGTCACCCTAAAAGAAAAAAAAATAGAGCCAAAGGCTAGAAGGCAATTGATTACTTATGGTTCTGATGATGATGATGATGATGCACCAAGTGATGATCCCAGTGCAGTTGCAGGTGCTACTATTGGCGGTGGCATGTATGCATCTACTTTCTCCTTCCACGTTGACACAGGCAAATGATATAGTCATACTGAAGGAGGATATGATTCACAGAGCCAATATAGATATCCAACATGTTATGGAGGTGGCCAACATGAAGCAGGCATGTATGGGTGAGATCATCAACCAGAATTTCAATTCCCTCCAGTTCCGGTCAGTAGCAGTTATGGGTCAGCATCCTCTTCTAATCCTCAAGGTTCCGCTTCTCATGTTGATTCTGGATTCCAATCAAGTCAACAACCTTGTACTCCAAGAGGGATCTAAAGAAGGATGCAGGACTTGGCTGCATCATTGTTTGGTTACATTGAATATACAAAATATATGCAATCTTTTTATAAGTATCAACAGCAGAAGTCAGACGATGAGGGAGAATCTTCTTCCAGCCATGACAGGAAGTCCATTGCAAAAAGTAAAAATCACGACAAGAAATGTCAATGTACAAGTCAAAACTCTTGTCATGTCAACAAGACATGGGAGAAAGCAAGAAATCAAGAAGTGCACGGGCCGCCCGTTGTCATCCCTGATTTTGACGGGCGTCCCATTGGGGGGCATTTGCTAGACTGAGAAAAGATAAAAAGTAAATCAGTCCCCCGGAGGCTAAGTCGTCGGGAGAACGAGTCCAATACAAGTCCCGAAAACCCTCGTCATATTTACGGTATACAAAAATACAAGTTCCCAACAAGTGGGCAATCAAGGCGGTGTCCCATCGCACTTACGGAGTGGTCAAACTAGGAGCGGAAGCAATCCTCGAAACGTGAATCCCTCCTTAGCAAGAAGTGGTACAGAAGAAGTCAAGAAGATATAGCACAAAGCACTCCGTAACGTCGTTCTCTCCTCCACGTGGTCTGAGCACGAGAAAAATACCAAAAAATAAAAAATGAGGGCCCTTTTATAGGGCCGGCCCCTCTCCTAGCCACGTCCGGCCACCTCGGACTAGGTGGAGTCCAAAAAGGACCCACCCATCATGGGTCCCCAAAGGGACCCACCCGGACTGGGTGGGGACCTCGCAGCATCCACCCAATCCGGGTGGGGCCCTCGCGGCATCCACCCGGTCCAGATGGGTGTCTTGTGCACCCACCCTGTCTGGGTGGGCCTCCAATGACCTACACCCAGTCCGGGGTAGCCCCCTTCCCAATCTCAACTCTATAAATACCCTTAAGGGATCCTAAACAAGAAGAAGAAGAAGAAGAAGAAAACAAAAGGAAGAAGAAAAACAAGAAACATACACGAAGGAAGCAGAAGGAACCCTTGGAGTGCTTGGAGACTTTGAAGGGAGGGTGTATTACAAAAATGCCCTTGTAATGGCACTTAGGCAATTGGACTTCCATCTATGTAATTTCATGCGAAAATCTATGTAACTTTCTAAGTTGATCAAAAATTACAAAAAATATCTTTGAGTTTGCTAGAAACCTCTTGTAAACAAAAAGAAGAAGAAGAAGAAAACAAAAGGAAGAAGAAGAACAAGAAGCATACACGAAGGAAGCAGAAAGAACCCTTGGAGCACTTGAAGACTTTATCTCTTGGCCCCTTGCGTGCTTTGACGGGAGGGTATGTTACAAAAATGCCCTTGTAACGGCACTTAGGCAATTGGACTTCCATCTATGTAATTTCATGCGAAAATCTTTGTAACTTTCTAAGTTGATCAGAATTTACAAAAAATACCCTTGAGTCTGCTAGAAAGCCCTTGTAAAGTTATGTAATTGCAAAAATGTCCAGCAACTTTGGTAAATTGTAGAAATGCTTTGCATTTTTTGCAGGAAAGTTCTATAAAAGTCTACAATTCCTCAAAAAAATTTGTGAAGTCCTGTATGGGCCAAAATATCCTATATTTTCAAGAATTGTCTAGGGTTACAAAAATACCTTGAGTTTTCTGTAATTCTGTAAATGACTCTCTTGCAAGTGGGAGTCTCACATGTGTATTCCGTCTCCTGAGAAAGGGGTTCAAGGCAGCCACATAACGGTCCTGCAGCGATCACCCGACGGTTCTATGGCAGCGAAGCTTGAAATCGAGTCCCCTGCGACGACTTGGCAGCTTGACAGAGATAAACCCCTGGCTACCTATCAGGACCAAAGTCAATGTCTGGGCTGCCAATAAACCCTCGCAGTGCCATACTGCCAATGAACCCTCACCCATACCAAATGGCAACCTAAATCCTAGTCAGCACTAAATTGTTATTGGACCGAACCCCTCTCAGCATGAATTTGCAAATAAACCTAGAACCTCCACAAAATTACAAATATACTTCTGCTCTTGCAAAATTGCAACTAAACCCTTGAAGAACACCAAGTTACGAGATGGGTTTCCACCCATCTAAATCCAGACGGCTGGACTACCCTAAGCCTTAAAGGCCAGTCCCAACCTATTCGGACCACTTGTACACCCTCACTATGGCATAAGTGCCCTCATCCCTTCACGGGTGTTTGCTCTTGCAATCGCAAATACGCCCTCAACATAAAGACCGATATTGTGAAGGTCGATGATTCCTTTGACAATTAATCAATAGTATTCGGACTTTACGTCGACGTAAATAAACTCCGACTGCGGTTGGTGGGGAAATGTCTAGTGTCCGCACCCTAAATCGTCTGATAAACTAAATGCATGGGATTAGTGATGCGCATGCTATCCAAATAGCTAACAAATGTGCATTCACGTTCAACAAATGAACTCCAACGAATTATTATTATTATCTCTTTCCGTGAGAGAAACACACATGCAATTTTATCCGTTAATACCAACTTGTTAGCATATGCTGTAGTTTAATACATTTTACCTAATCCTTAGCAAAATAAGTCAAAGCTTGAGAGTACTGGCAACATCTCTCTTTGATTAAGTAACGTCAATGAGGAGTATGTGAGCATTTTACTGTTGACATAGGAATTGTAGGCCTAGGGATGGTTATACAGAATTAGTCATTGTAATGCTGTTTAGCTTTCCCTAAGAACTCTCTCGTTTTTCCAATCTAAAATCATAGTTATAGTGAACTTTAAGATAAGAGTAAATCACGAGCATTGGATAGAGGGCTCTTGTTGAGGATTGTGTTATATAGGAGTGTTTGACGTAGAAGAAATGATGACTTGCATCCCTGTGCAGCTTTTCATAATTTGGAGAATTGTTATTGTGAACGAGTGGCATTTAAGTTGAGAATCTTTTCTCATAAGCTAAGTATACAGTTTTGGGCAAGGATGGCAGTGTCGGTTTCGGACTCGTTTTCGGCCGGGTCCGAAACCGATACGACTCGGTTTCGGTATCGGTTTCGGTTTCGGCCGAAACCGGATGAAACCAGTTAAAAAATTTAAAAAAGTAATAATCCTGACCAGTTTCGGACCGAAACTGACCAGTTTTGTCCGAAACTATTTAAATAATATTTTTTTAATTGTTTCGGACCTGCTACAGTGTTTTGGTCCGGTTTCGGATCGAAACGTATCGGTTTCGGCCGAAACTGCCAACAATGGTTTTGGGCATCAGGGATCCCTTTCACTGCAAGGTTGTTGCATGTGTCTTTTGGTTATTCCTGTTTTGGAACTTCAATGAACTTACTGACCTTTTTAACATGTTGATGCTCTTTACCAAAGAACCTTGGTGTACTGTGTTGGTAATGTCAATTGTTACCATGCTATAGTTTGGCGGGTTTTGCTGCATGTAGTCATCTGGCATGAGGGTCCTTCAGTTAGATTGAAAGCTACTGGCAATTGTGACTTTGTCACATGGTACTTCATGAGAAATGAATGTGAAATGTGATCATTGGATGATGAATCCCAATTGATATTTTTATTGGATAGTTTGACTTTGAAGGTTCATATTTAGCTATATCTAAGGGGTCAGCTACATGGTGACTCCACGCATTGCAGCATTTGAGCCTACTGTATGGAGTATTCTTCTTCCATATTTACATTTTTCCAGTTCAAAATTGTAGTTATTTTGGAATGTTTGTTATGGTGCATCTGACTTAATTCTTCAGCTCTTCCTTCAAACTACCACTGTGTTGAAATTCTGCTTCTGGACATTTCTTTTTGCCCTCTAGTATAAACTTGGTTCTGGCTTTCCAGCACAACCTTATTTTACTTTTAGCAGCTTGATTTGTTCAGCTGACTGTAACCTCAATGATATTAACATGTTTGCCTTCTTTTGTAGTTTCTAAGTCGCAGTGGATTGGAGTGCACTGACCTTGATACGATATGCATTAAGGACCAAGCATTAGCAAATGAAAGTCTGTATCTTATATCATGTTTATCTATATTTTCTGACTAATGTATGCATACTTGTGTGATAGATTGCCTTGTGTTTCATGTCTCAGGTGTTGACAGGATAGTTGGCTTTGCTTTGAGTCATCACCTTAAGCACAGTAAAATGGACTCTTCTGTCAGAGATTTAAAGCTTATAATTTCCAGTGAAAGGTTTGTTTTTTAATATTTTATCCTATCTCTTGCCATTCTTTTTGAGAATTGTGCACCATAGTCAACACAATTGAGGTGCTGCGATCCTATCAGCATCAAATTTGGGGTCAATATGCTGCAGTCGGTTCAAAGCGATGCAAAGAGTTCAAAGAAATCACTCAAGGTGAGTACAATCCCCTTCAAAAGTCAATCACTTCCCCTGAATCTACAGTTTGTCTGTTTCTTGTAATGTCCTTTGCAGCAGCCATTAGCAACATTTTATTGTTTGGAATGTTAATAGCTGATAATTATTGTTGTAATTGCTGAAATGCTCCTTGGCAGGATGTTGTAACCGAGAATGAATTTGAGAAAAGACTTCTTGCTGATGTTATTCCACCCAATGATATTGGAGTTACTTTTGATGACATTGGGGCTCTAGAAAATGTAAAGGACACATTAAAGGAGTTGGTGATGCTTCCATTGCAAAGGCCAGAGCTGTTTTGCAAAGGGCAGCTGACTAAGGTAGAAAAATACCCTTTAACTTTTTAGAACTTCTGCAATTCAGCTAGTACATTACCATCTTTTATCTGTAGCGTATTCAATTTGTGCAAACTGTCATTAAGTTGGAAATATTTTATCTCAGATTGTTGTATGTGGATGTGTGTCAGTTTCCTCATATCATACAAATTTGATGAACATCATTAATGCAATGCAAACGAAAAAGCTGGAATATCTTCAGAGATAGGGCAAAAATCAAAATGTTTAACAGATCATGGTCTTCCAGTGTCACACATTGTGCTTTGATTAGAAAGTAAATTCATTGGCAATGGTTGCACTTTGATAGATTATGAGAGATTTGATCTTGAGGTCTCTGCTGTCAAACCATGGTTTGCAGAAGTGGCCAGTCCGGACCGGATTGGCCTGAGCCGGATCAGGATCAGTGGTCACTGATCCAGTTCAGCCAGTTCCAGGACCGGACTGGCTGGTCCTTATAAAAACAGCAAATGTCATTTTTTTAGAAAATTGGGGAAAACGTATAAAAATGAATCAATCTAATTGAGATTAGGGTTTAAATCTCTTTGAGATTAGGGTTTAAATTGCTTTGAAATTGTTACAGCCAGGATGCAGAAGAACAAGGGAGGAAAAAGAGGAGAAAGCACCGAGGGAACCAAAATAGGGTTGCGCTGGTTTTTGGGAAAGCTAGAGACCTTTCCTCCAGCCGCAGCCCACTTATATAAGTTAGGTTTTAGGGCAACAGCCACCTTACAAACCATGACAGAAATGCCCCTGGCTAGTAACAACCCAGGGCGCACACCTCATGGACCAAGAATAACAAACCAAATAACCAACCAGAAAGATGACTAAACTGACTAAACTACCCCTTGCCTTCTTTACACTCCCCCTCAAGCTGAGCATAGACATCTAACATGCTCAGCTTGCTTAGCATTTTTCTGAAATCATCTCTTGACAAACTCTTAGTATAAACATCAGCAACTTGATCAGCAGACCGGGCATAGGGGAGGCACAACTCCCCGGAGTCCAACTTCTCCCGGATGAAATGCCTATCCAACTCTATGTGTTTTGTACGATCATGTTGAACAGGATTGTTAGCAATGCTAATTGCTGCCTTGTTGTCGCAGTAGAGCTTTAAGGGAAGCACTGCCTTAACTCCAATGTCTGCTAGAAGAATCTTCACCCACAACAACTCTGTTACAGCTTGTGCCATGGCTCTGTATTCAGCCTCTGCACTTGACCTTGCACAAACAGATTGTTTTTTGCTCCTCCAGGTAACAAGGTTTCCACCCAAGTAAATACAATACCCAGATGTTGACCTCCGATCATCTGGTGATCCAGCCCAGTCAGCATCAGTAAACCCTTCCAAACATAGCTGACCTTTCTTGCTAAATAGCAGACCTTTTCCTGGACAGGTTTTGATATATCTCAAGATCTGGTCAACAGCTTGCATGTGCTTAGTTCTGGGAGCATGCATGAATTGGCTGACCACATTGGTTGCATACGCAATATCCGGCCTAGTCAAGGACAGGTATATAAGTTTTCCAACCATTTTTTGATACCTGCCTTTTTCAGCCTCTGAGAGCACTTCTCCATCAAGAATACTCAGCTTGTGGTTCATTTCAATTGGAGTATCAGCGGCTTTACTTCCCATTTTCCCAGTCTCTTTCAGCAAATCAAGGGCATACTTCCTTTGTGAAATAAGAATGCTGCCGTGACATCTTGCCACTTCAATCCCAAGAAAATATTTCAAGGGACCAAGATCTTTAATCTCAAATTCCTTTGCTAGATTATCTTTCAACTGCTGGATGGCAACAGGATCATCACCCGTAACCACCATATCGTCCACATATACAAGAAGGATTACAACCTGTTCACCCTTCCACTTCACAAAGAGAGTATGGCATTTCCTTGTTAAAGCCCATCTTTAGCATAGCTGTCCTTAGCCTTTCAAACCATGCTCTAGGGGACTGTTTCAGGCCATACAGTGCCCTTTTAAGCCTACAAACTTTCCCATCTGTAGTCAAACCTGGGGGCGGCTGCATGTACACCTCTTCTGTTAATTCCCCATTAAGGAACGCATTCTTTACATCTAACTGGTGCAACTCCCAGTCATGGTGGACAGCAAGTGACATCAGAATCCGAACAGAGGATAACTTGGCAACCGGAGCAAAAGTTTCCTGGTCATCGATGCGATAGGTCTGTGTAAACCCTTTGGCAACTAACCTTGCCTTGTACCTTTCCACGGTTCCATCAGACTTGAACTTTATGGTATATACCCATTTAGAGCCCACTGGCTTCTTCCCTGAAGGTAGATCAACCAAATCCCGTGTACCATTCTTCCTTAAGGCCTCCAATTCTTCTTCCATTACCTTAACCCACCTTGGACTCTTCACAGCTTCTGAAAAAGATGAAGGCACAGTGGTGCTGGAAATAGATGAAAGGTAGGTCTGGTATGATGACGAGATTTTAGAATAGCACAAGTATTTAGAAATTGGGTGCTTGGTGCACTCTCTCACACCTTTCCTACAAGCAATAGGCTGATCAAGGTCAATGAGAGAAACCTGATTTTCTGTTTCAGGAACAACATGAGATGAGGACCCAGCATCCTCATGAGAGTGGTCCTCAGCAAGGGTCTTTTCTTGGGGCTGTTCAATCTCCTCTTTTTGTCTTCTAGAGTAGACCTTTCCAAATCTGCTCTTCTCCTTAGAGTTGGTTTCTTCAGCAGTCTTGGCATTGGTATCTTGAACATCTAGAACCGAAGAGGGCGGGGAACCCAAGGTGTCAGCAAAAATATGACAAGGAATCAGGTAGGGATCCACTGTAATCTCCCCCTCAGACAGATCCGAGGAGAAGTATGACTGTGACTCAAAAAAGGTAACATCTCTTTGATAGTAGATCTTCCCTGTCTTGGGGTCAACACACTTATACCCTTTCTGAGTGGGGGAATAACCAAGAAAAACTCCCCTAACAGCTTTGGGGTCAAGTTTAGAATGACCTGGACCCAAGACATGGATAAAACACAAGCACCCAAATACCCGCGGAGTCAAAGGAAAAATTGGGTGATCTGGGCGTAAGATAGTCACAGGAATACGAAACCCTAGGGCTCTGGATGGCATCCTATTCATGACATATGCTGCTGTGAGGACAGCATCTGCCCAGTACCATTTGGGAATCTTGTGCTGAAACAGGAATGCCCGAGCAGTCTCCATTAGGTGCCGATTCTTTCTCTCCGCCACTCCATTTTGTTGTGGAGTATACGGGCAAGAGGATTCATGAACCATCCCTTCATCTTGCATGAACACATTCAGATTTTTCGTGAAGTATTCTTTTGCATTATCAGATCTGAACGTCTTAATTTTTTTCTCAAATTGTGTCAACATCATATTGGAAAAAAACTGAACTGCTCTAGGCACTTCCTTTCTCGACCTCAAGAGATACACCCAAGTGCACAAGGAAAAATCATCAATGAATGTGACGAAGTAGCGATAGCCATTCACAGAACGCACGGGTGAGGGACCCCAAACATCAGAATGGATCAAATCAAAAGGAGCACTGCTCTTTTTTATTGAAGTGAAAAATTGGGATCTACAATGTTTTGCCAACTGGCATATAGGACACTTGAATGACTCTGGTTTAATGGACTTAAATAATGTGGGAAATAAGAGTTTCAAAGACTTAAAAGAAAGATGTCCTAGACGACAATGCCATAACTTGAGCTGCTGAATTTGAGCAGAACTATGGATGGTTCTCTTGGACTGAAGAGCAGTCTTCCCTTTGATGTTCAGCTTGTAAAGGCCCCTCTCCTCAAGACCACTCCCAATCGTTTGCTTGGTCTTCAAATCCTGAAACACACAATGGGTTGGGAAGAAGGATGTGGAACAATTAAGGGATTTGGTGAGGTTGCTAACAGATAGGAGATTTATCGGAAGGGAAGGAACATGTAAGGTAGATGACAAGGAAAGATGATCATCTAGTCTAATGGTACCTTTACCCGCAATTGTGGCTTGAGTACCATCAGCTACCATCACCTTTTCTTGGCCAGAAGAAAGAGAATAGGTAGAGAAGAGACTAGAGTTACCGGTCATGTGATCAGTAGCTCCAGAATCAATGATCCATGAAGTATCGGTTGGTTGAGATGTAGCACTAAGTGCAGCTCCCTCAACACTGAACTTACCCAGAACAGAGGTGTCCAGCTGAGAAAGAATCCTTTGAAGGGTAGCAATATCAGTTGAGGAGAGGCCCTTTGTGTTAGGTACTTGAGCATTGGGTGATCCAGCATCCTGGGAAGAAGCCAGGGAAGTGGCAGCATTTCCCATGGCCTGTTTGCTGCCCTTCTTACCACGGAACTTGAGAGGCTTCTTATCAGGATAGAGCTCCCAGCAGTCATCCACAAGGTGGTTAGGTCTGCCGCAGTGACTACACTTCCTGCTGGCTTTCCCATCATCATCTTGACTATTACCACTACCCTTCTTAGGCTTAGAAGCATTGCTGGTCAGAGCAGAATGGTCATGAAGAACATGGCCACTTGGTGTTTGAATGTCCACCAGCATAGCCTCCCTTCGATTCTCTTCAACCAGCACCCTTTGATATACCTCATCTAGAGATAGAGCACTAGTTTCATTGAGAATCTGTCCCCGGAGTGGTTCCCACTCTGGGTTTAAACCACCAAGGAACTTCAGAACTCTCCCCTTCTGAACAAACTTCAAGTGCCTTTTGTGATCAGCTGGGGTATCCCACTTATCAGCATCATAGTAGTCAAGTTCATCCCACAGTGTGTGTAGGGTAGTGAAATAATCTGTAACAGAAAGAGTACCTTGCTTTGCTCCATACAAGGCAGTCTCCAGTTGATAGACCCTAACAGCATTCTTTTTTTCTCCATACATCTTTTCTAAGAATACCCACATGTCTCTAGCTGTCTCCTTTCGCATAATCAGTTTCCTCTGAGCATCTTCAACAGAGTTGACTAACCAAGTCATCACAACACTATTCTGTTCAGCCCAGTCTTCAAACTCAGCACTATCTTCATCTAGTTTCTCAATTTTACCATTGATATAACCAGTCTTCCGCTTCGCTCCAAGGTACATCTTTGACCATTCAGCATAATTGGTTTTGTTCAGCTTGATCGGGGTAATCTGCAGGGCATGGTGTTCATGACCCAACATAGGGCCAGACACCCTTTTTCCTACAGAAACTTCCTCAGCATCTGTGGATGTGGACTTGGAGACCGATGGGGAGTGCTGTTTGGCCATGAGAATCTCCCCCTTCTTCTTGATGCAGAATAAAACCTGAAAAACCCTAGGAGACAGGCAGCGGCTGTCTCCACAAGGGCAGGGTTCTGCAGCTCAACAGGAGAAGGAAAAAACAGGAGGAGAAGGGTGCAGTCCCTGCCAGACAAAGAGAAGGAGGGGCCGCAGACCTTTCCCAGGCCAGAGAGGGTTGTCCGATGAGGATACCTCCAGAAGAAGACCACCGCCGGCTTGTGCTAGGGAGAAACCCTAGGGCGGATCACCAAGGACCACAGCGGTGCTGTCTCTGCCCCTGTTTCAGACCTCCTTTGGCTCTGATACCATGTTACAGCCAGGATGCAGAAGAACAAGGGAGGAAAAAGAGGAGAAAGCACCGAGAGAACCAAAATAGGGTTGCGCTGGTTTTTGGGAAAGCTAGAGACCTTTCCTCCAGCCGCAGCCCACTTATATAAGTTAGGTTTTAGGGCAACAGCCACCTTACAAACCATGATAGAAATGCCCCTGGCTAGTAACAACCCAGGGCGCACACCTCATGGACCAAGAATAACAAACCAAATAACCAACCAGAAAGATGACTAAACTGACTAAACTACCCCTTGCCTTCTTTACAGAAATTATCTCACTTGATTTGATGAGATTAGGGTTTAAACCTCAGAAATCATTATGTTCCCTTTTTTAACCTTAATATACAGGCATTAAGGAACTGGTCCTTAAACCCTTGAACCGGATGGTTCCCGATCTGAATTGGAACCGGGACCGGAGCTGGCCCTGACTGGTCCCTTCTGGTTCCTGCAAACCTTATGTCAAACATCTTGGACTATAAATCGGAAATGTACTCGCTTTTTGTTAGTGATTTTTTTGGCTTGATGCATGGATTGCCTTTCCACTTTCAGTTTTTATTTGTTTAGTTCAATTATCAATGCTGTGAAGGGCATCATATCAGCATGTTGGGTATTCTATATATCAGAATATTAACTTATGTAAAAATTGTTGGCTGTTTAACCCAACTTGTTTCTGTGTCATAATCCTGAACCTAATATCTTGGACAGTTATTAGATTAGTATCTAAGCTATTCTGCTTCAAGCCCTTTGCCTCAAAAGTTGACATGTAGCATTGTTCAGTTGATTGTCTCCCATGTTTGGATGATGACAGTGAGTGTGAGTGATGGTGCCATATACAACATGCAGGTATGACTGCTGACCAATGGGTCAGAATATCTTTATTGTATTCAGGAAAAATATGGATCTTCCAATCTTTAAATGTCTGTTTCATCATCTAATACAACATTCCATGTAAAACATGTTAGTATGATTGCCAATCAGCAGGTGAGAGTGTCCTCTTTTCTATTAAGGAAAAATATCAATTTTCCAACGTCCACAAAGTTTTAAAGTACCATTTGATCATCTAAAAGAATATTCCAAATGTGGCATTTGAGCATGACTGCAGTGGATTTGCAGTTAGTACTTTTTGTTCTGTCAGTCATTACTTGTTGTCACTTTGGAATATTTTAGTTGGCTGTAAGTGTCTTTCATTATTATTATTTGTAGGCCAACAAAATAGACCAATTTAATTGACCTTTTTTATTAGATGCATGAAAAAGCTTGTCTATCTTTTTGACATTATTTTTATCTCCAATCCTCTTGGTTTCTGTATTGGCATGTCTTTTCGTTGTTCCTTTGTTTTTGTGTTTGTACAGTAATTGCATTGGCATGTACTGTCATACATTATATCCTTGATTCATAACTATCTAAGACCTGAAGGCTTAAAACATAAACTCCAAATCTGTCTCTGTAGAGCTCTTGTCTGCAGATGCAAATTTTTAATCCATAACTATAACTGATCACTGTTGAAAATTCTCAAACCTGTTTGTTTCATCTTGAGATGTGTGGAAATAATATCATCTTACTTTACATCTCAACTAACGTACAATCCTCTTTTAGCCTTGCAAGGGTATCCTTCTGTTTGGCCCTCCTGGTACAGGGAAAACAATGCTTGCTAAAGCTGTTGCAACCGAGGCCGGTGCAAACTTTATCAATATATCAATGTCAAGCATCACATCAAAGGCAAGAATGGAGAATGATAGCATTGCAGCTTCTATTCTAGAGCCCCCACATTCACAATGAATATGCACACACACAGAACATTGCCTAACCTACTTCATTTCCGTTTTTTCTCTTTTCTGGAACAGTGGTTTGGTGAAGGGGAAAAGTATGTAAAGGCAGTTTTTTCATTGGCAAGTAAAATTGCTCCTAGCGTTGTTTTTGTTGATGAGGTTAGTTGAAGGCATTACCAACAAAATCATTTTTAGCGTTTGAGCAATCCATTAATTCTGTTGAACCTTTGACTCTCTGTATCTTCATGTTGTTCATGCTTCTTGTGGTGTGTGGTTTTCCAATTCTTTAGGTTGACAGCTTATTGGGAAGACGAGAAAATCCTGGTGAACATGAAGCAATGCGCAAGATGAAGAATGAATTTATGGTGAACTGGGATGGATTACGAACGAAGGATAAAGAACGTGTATTGGTGCTTGCAGCCACCAACAGACCTTTTGACCTTGATGAGGCTGTTATAAGAAGGCTACCGCGGAGGTAAATTCCTTTTCCCCTTCCCTCCTAATAAGCTTAATGATGTTCTGGTGCTGATTATCTTATAACGTGGACATAGGCTAATGGTGAACCTGCCAGATGCGTCAAACCGTGAAAAAATTCTGAGAGTAATATTGGCTAAAGAAGAATTGGCTTCAGATGTGGATCTGGAGGCAGTTGCAAGTATGACTGATGGGTACTCAGGAAGTGACCTGAAGGTTTGTTTTCTATATTTATGAGCTTGCAATTTCTTTATCCTTATGGTTGGCTGGTAATACCCACGTTATACTTGTGATGTCAGAATCTGTGTGTTACTGCTGCACATTGCCCTATTAGAGAAATTTTGGAAAAGGAAAAGAAGGTAGAGTACTCTCTAACTGACAAATCTATCAAATTCTCTTCAGAGTTTTGGGATGCTTTTTTCAATGAAGCCATAACTGAGATAATGATAATTTTCATCACATTTGATGTGAGACTGTTTTCATATATCATGTGTTATTCGTGATGACAATATGCTCATTTCTCTCCTCTTGCCCATGCTATTGTAGTTCAACACTCTTGGCAGACAGGCACTGACGACAAAACCACTTGTATTTTGTTTTTTTCATTTCATGCTTTTTCTTCTTTCTGTTTGCTGTATATCACAATCTAATGGCTTTGTGATATCTATGCTGATATTTATCCTGGTCAAGTGTGATGACAATGTGTATCAAGAATCTTTCACCACAAACTACCTCTGTCCAGTTGTTTCAATTGTCTGCCTGCATGGTTCTGGTTTCTTTCACAGTGGATTAGATTACATGTTCAGTGATAAAACTGAATGGCTTGGAAACTTGGATTTTTTATCTTTTAATTTAGCCAGGTTATTATTCTATGTTAAAGAATTTTTTTGTTGCTGATGCTAGCAAAATAACTCTCTTCTTTGAGTCTTTCAAGTCACATATTTGAATGGTTCCATATTCTTGGAATCTTTTGTAATAATGAGATGCCTCTCCTTATCAGTAGTTTGAAAAACCTACCCCATTGAAGCCCAAGATCTGTGGTGCCCTACATCCACAGACATCCTTTTGCTGTTTTATTCTGTCATGTTTCATGTTGTTCACTTTACATGAAGCGATTTTGTCAACGGTTGTGCCCATAGTTGTCAAGTCAACCAAGGTATTCTCAGATAGCATAAGCACTTATAGGTTCTTAAGCGATTGCCTAGGTGGCATTCTCTCCTCTCTGTTGTTATGGTCATTTGCAGGAATGATCATTGTACATGATGGTCCAACCATGGTTGGTTGAATCGGATGAGATTGGCTGATCCGATCAGATTGCAGCCAGGCCCCGATCCTCAAATCTTATTGAGTACCAGGTGGATAGACCTGGGAACGCTGGGATCAGCTGATCTAGCCCATTCCCTGGTGATTCGAACCATGTCTGACCTTTCCTCACTTCCCTGCTCACCACCATAAAAGGTGGAAAAGAAGAAGTCTTGCGGCTGGGAACAGGATACTTGCCTGCTGTCGCCATCATCGCCCCTACCATCTATCATCATTCCCACTGCTGTCCAGGGCACCTGCCACTCTTGTAGATGTTACTGCAGCTATTGCCGCCGCTGCTTCCTCTGTTCTGCTTTGCCCTGAGTTTTCCACCAGTGAAAAGAATGCTGGAAAGAGTCGGTTAAAAATTACACAAAAATCTCTGTACATTAATTTTCATAATTTTTTTTGAAAAGTGGATGGTACCACAAGTATATATTAAAGGAGAAAAGGATGTACAAGTAACTTCAAAAAATTCTCAAAGAACCCCTTTACCAGAAGACCTATCCAAGAGAAGATGGACTCCACTAACTTCCCAACAACAAAAAGAGAGAGGAGTTAAAATTCCCGACATTACAAAGTTCTTTAGCCCAAAAAGTCACTATCTGACACACAAGAAAAAGCCCTATCCTCTGTCCTTGTTTCTCTCTTGAAGATTCTATTGTTCCGCTTGGTCCAAAGTGCCCACTGTGTGGCATGGAGGATAAGCCATCAAATGATATTGCCACCCTTCATGATCCACCTCCTGTGCCACTTGGAGAAGATTTGAAGTACGCCCACATACTGACCTAAGGGCTGCTGGAATCTTTGACCGATCCTCTCCCATACCCCCCTCGTGAAGATGCATGCGGTGAACAAGTGGTCTAGATCGTCCTCAACATCCCCGCACAAGCAACACAAGGTAGGAATATGCTGGAGAAAAGGAGCCACCCTGTCATAGGTGGGAAGTCGACCATGAGGGATCCTCCAAACTAGTAGCTTCACCTTGAGAGGACTCTTGGGAGCCCAGATCTGAGGTGCACAGAAATGCTGCACTCCCCCCTCCAAAATGATGCAGTATGCAGACTTGACAGAGAAGCGTCCCTCCCTCTCCCATCTCCACTGCCATGTATCTTCCCTGGCAGCGACTAGAGAAAAGTCCAGAAGGAAAGCCAGTAGATGCAAGGTTGGCAGTATCGGTTTCGGTACCGGTTTCGACCGGGACCGAAACCGAAATGTATCGGTTTCGGTTTCGGCCGAAATCGGCCAAAATCAGTTGAAAACATTAAAAAAATATATATATATAGAACTTTTTGGGGAAAAATCAGAAAAAATATAAATAATCAGAAAAAAAGCATTAGACATGTATTTGACTGTAAATAAAAAAGATTAAGTGTAATAAACATGAAGTAGACATTGGACATGTTAAAGTGATATTCTTGAGTACATATTAAGCATGAAGTAGGTTCAAGTAGTACAATAAACTCAATTAGACATAGTAAATGTTACATAGATTAAATGATCCTTCCCTAAATGATGATGCACTAATATGGATAATAGCTAGAAGAACCTTCTCCCTCATCATCTGGCTTCTAATGTTGATACCCATAAAAAGGTTGCATGTATTCTGTATATTCACTATAACCAAACAATGAGGTAGCCAAGTCTTGCATCTCTCTTTGGATCTCTCTTGGAGTGTAAGGTTGTTGGCTTGATTGGAATCCAGAATCAACATAAGAAGCAGAATCTTGAGGATGAGAAGAAGATGCTGACCCATAACTGCTACTGGATGGAATTGGATGAATTTGAAATTCTGATTGATGACCCCACCCATACATGCTTGCTTCCTGTTGGCCACCTCCATAACCTGATGGATGCTCATATTGGCTCTATGAATCATATCCTCCTTCACTATGATTGTATCCTCTGCTTGTCTGCGTGGAAGGAGGAAGTAGGTGCATATGTGCCACTGCCAGTAGTAGCACCTGCAGTTGCACTGGGATCATCATCATCATCATCATCAGAACCATAAGAAACCAGTCGCCTTTTAGCCTTTGGGGACGTTTTTTTTTTCTCTTTTGGTGTGATCATTTCATTCATCTTTGAGATGAGTCATTTTCCCCTTGGCGTTTGCCTCACATAAATTTTCTTCAACTGCTCAATTGTCGGGTCCTCTCAAGCAGCAGCACAAGTCCTCTCAGTTAGCTCATGTACTGATGTACTTCTTCTTAAGGATGGAGGTGACTTGACCATTCTAGGAGTGACTGGCCTGCTATCTGATTCTGAGTGTCTAGCTGGCTCAAACTCAGGCTGCTGCTCAGTGTCATGAACAAACAAAGTTGGGTCCCTTCTCTGGTGCGCACGAGTCTCTCTGGCCCTCTTTGTTGGTCTTCTGAATTCTGGATCTCTTAGCTCATCTTCATCTAATATGCCTTCTGCTCATGTCCTATCATCAACATCAAAAACGGGCTCATCAACCTGCTCTCGTATCTCCACGCAAGACTGCAAAGGATTGTCATCATCAAATAAAGCGTCCACATCAATTTCTGGAGTTGCTTCCTCTGTGACGTGTTTCTCTCTCAGCTGTTGGCTTAGCTTCATGTTCCTTATTCTTAACCTCATATTGTAGTGACAGTAAACTAATTTTTCTAACCGTTCGGCCTTTAGTCGATTGCGAACTTTTGAGTGTATAAAGGCTGAACGTGCTCCGATTTCTTTCACATTGGCTTGCTGATGTTGTTTGACTGAGCACTCTAATTGCAATGAAAGTCAATGCATTACTGCCCACATCTCGGTTGTTCACCATTATCCACCAACCATAAACAAATAAATGTAAGCTGTAAATAAAGATCAATTCTCCATTATGTACTAATACATATTGAGGTTAAGGAAGCCCATAGATTTAGTATACATGGGCTCACTCGTCCCACAACGTATTGCAATTGGGAGTCAGAATATGTCACAATCCACATTCTATAATAGTTCATCTACAAAGATAAAGTAATAGATTAACATAACTACTTAAGTAAATTCTATACGTCTTATTGATAAAATCAATAAAGGCTAATCTCTACTTCGGCTTGCAGTCTCTTTTCTGGTGTCCTCGATAAACGACCAATGACTTTTAAAGTGCTTTGAAACACCTCGCCATCAACATTTGCATCTAGTTAACTAAATGTTAGATATAAATTAACCTAAAGAATAATGTATCAATACAATTAATCACTCACCAGTTGCATGCAAGTCATTGTGTAATGTGTTGTCTCATGTATGGTCAATAATTTTCCACCACTTTGTATATTCTCTGGGAATGAAATTCTACAACTCTAATTTGGCACTGTCCATGGCCTCATACAGATATCCCATATCATTCTTCTCATCGCCATCTACCATTCTTAGGACCTTCACGAGGGGTGTGACTACTTTCATGTACCGTGAGACCCTGCCCTAGAATTTGTTGTCTTCCACGATGTGGCAAACATCCAAATAATTCATTTGAGCATCAACATTAGACTTGTCTATGTATTCCCGCAGGGCATTGTGGTACATGAAAGTTTTCAACTCATTCTTATACCTATGCAGAGATTCCAAAGAAATGAAATTTGAATCAAATACGGATGATATTTATAAGGATAAAGTAGAAAGAATTGAGCTCATTCTTATATCTGTGCAAAGACTCCAAAGAAATGAAATTTGAAGCAAATTTGGTTGGCCCTGCACGGATGATATCTCGCCCCCAACTTCCATGCTCCCTGAACTTGTTCATTATCCTAGGATGACCATAAATATATTGGGTGATTTTTTGTGCCCTCTCAATTGTCTTCACATTATTTTCCATTCCAATGTCTTCAAGTATCAAATCTAGACAATGTGCTGCACATGGGAGCCAATATAAATTCCTGTGTTTCTGCATCAATTTCTTCCCTGCAGCCTTATAACTTGCTTCATTATCAGTCACTACTTGCACAATATTGTCCTCTCCAATTTGGTCTTCCATCTTATCTATCAAATGAAATAAATAATTGACATTTTTTTCATAATTTGATGCATCTACAGATTTAACAAATACTGTACCTTCGATGTAATAGACTAAAAAGTTAATCATGGACTTCTTCGTGGTACCAGTCTAGCCATCACGCATGATGGTGCATCCTTTCTCCATCCATATATGTTTGAAACTTTCAACCCACTGATGGAGCTCCTTAACCTCTCCCTCAAGGCCACGCCCGTATATGTCTCGACGTGACGGGGCCTTCAAGCTAGGGCCAACATCTGCTATGACATCTAGAATAGGTTGAAAATATTCGCTTTCAGCTGCATGTGTAGGACACCTGCATGGAAAAATTATTTGCAAATACTTCTAAATGCATGTCCTGCAACTTCTGCTAATTTTTTGACCTCTCTCTATGCTTGCTTGATTTTAGGTTGTGTAGCACTTTGCCTTCTGTGCAGATAGCTGTCCATGGGGCCTACTCTCTGCGGGGTTGCACCAGTGTCAGGACGCCATGTAGCTCGTGCACCAGCTGTACTGGAGTATGTCCCTGAACCTATCGGTACTCGTTCTTTCCTTCGAGCGGCTTGTTCACACTCTATTGTTTCAATCAGTTCTGGATCTGAATCCTCAGTACCTTCCTCATCATCATCATCCCTCCTTCCCCTTCTGCCCGAAATCTCCTTAGCAGTTTCAGCCTCATCTTCAGCCCTTTGTTGCATCCTCTCTTTGTTACCCAGAAGGCACTGGTGCATTTCTTCTTGGACCTCTCGGGGACATCTGTCACATTGTTTCACCTCTCCTCTTATCCCTGTCAAATGTTGCTTTCCTCTAGTAATTCCGCCATGTATCTCCTTATCACAATAATTGTATTTCACTTTTCTTCTCCCAGCATCAACTAAGAAGAGGTGGGCCCACCCTGGATCCTCTTGCCCTTGTTGCTCGACCTTGTTCACGTCTAGGCATGATACTGCATTAAGACGGTCAAAAACAAATGGTTGTAACTACAATGAAAAAAATGCAATGAAGCATAATTGAGCTTCAAATTATGTTGAATTGAGATAATTAGACAAAAGTCCCACATTTAAATTGTTAATTATGGCTTAATTATCAATTTTACCCTAATCATCCTTCATTAGATGCAATTAGCAGCATGTTCTCGTCCTAAATTATTCAATGAAGCTTAATTGAGCTTCAATTGACTCTAACTAAACCTAATTAGACAAAAGTCTTAAATTTAAATAGTTAATTAAGACTTAATTTAGAGTTTTACCCTAATCACCCTTCATTAAATGCAATTAGCAGTATGTTTTCACCCTAAATTATTCAATGAAGTTTAAATGAGCTTCAATTGACTCTTACTAAACCTAATTAGACAAAAATCTCAAATTTAAATGGTTAATTAGTGCTTACTTATCAATTTTACCCTAATCACCTTTCATTAAATACAATTAGCAGCATGTTCTCGTCCTAAATTATTCAATGAAGTTTAATTGAACTTCAATTGATCCTAACTAAACTTAATTAGATAAAAATCTTAAATTTAAATAGTTAATTAGGGCTTGACTATATATTTTATCATAATCAACTTTCATTAAATGTAATTAGCAGCATACTCCCACCCTAAATTCTTCAAGAAGTTTAATTGAATTTTAATTGACCCTAATTAGACAAAAGTCCTAAATTTAAATAACTAATTAGGACTTAATTTGGAGTCTTAACATATTTCACTTATGAAAATTAATATATCTAAGAGAACCTTACCTACAACCAAAAAAAACTATCAAACCAACTAAAAAAATAAAAACTTACAAGATCTATTAGGAATGAGAGCCAAGAAAACGCGGCTACACGCTGCAAACTCCAAGAAACGGCGGTAGCGGCGGCAGCAAACCCTCCCTTCTCCCTCACCCTGCAGCAGTAGCTCTCTGCCTCTCTTAACAGGAGGTGAACGCCCCTTAAGAGGGGTGTTCACGTCCGGTTTCGGGCCGAAATGGGTTAAGTTTCGGGCGAAACCGATACCGGTTTTGCCCGAAACCATTAAAAATATTTTTTTTAAGTTTCGGACCTGTTACAGTGAGCAAGTCCGATTTCATATCGGTATGGGCCGAAACCGATCGGTTTCGGCCGAAACGTATCGGTTTCGACCGATACTGCCATCTATGAGTAGATGCCCTAGCTGTTCCATCTCCTCCTGGTGGAGATTCCTCCTGAAAGTGGGGGCCCAAATACCCCCGCCTAAGTATGCATCAAAAGACTGCGCTACGGATCAGTTGGGGATTGGGCTTGTATCAGCCAATCCAGATCAGTTCTCAGGCCGCAGGCCACCAATGTGAGCCCGATCTCTAAGCCGGCCTTCCTTGGTTCCATCATCATTTACAAGCTGAGAGAGATTCTTGATGTCACCTGCTTGGTGGTCTACAAACAGTTGGTGTGTCTGGGGTTGGGTTACACAGCAGCAGCATGTAGATGGCAATGACATTCAAGATCTAAAATGATTCTAAATGAGATCTGCCATTTGCATGGGATTGGAGGAGACAGATGTGAATAGGGTTTGTGTCAGGAGTTCGAGGTTGTTGAACATTTTTAGAGGAGGAGAGAGAGTGATATGGAGAAGAAAGCGTATATCCTTCAAGTCTCAGGCTTTCAATTTTCTGAAAAAGAGTTCTCTTGACACAATTTCAAGTATCTCCATATGCGCTCCACAGCTTTCATGTGCACTGTTGGTAAGCATGCATGAATTGACTGACTGCCCTTACCATACAAGTCAAATTTGGCCGAGTCAATGATAAATACAGGACTTTCCCTATCAACTTTAATACAAACCTTTATCTTTGAGGGAGAGTTCTCTCATATCTCCATTAGTCCATGATTTAACTCAATTGATGTAGCTGCAGGTTTACACCCCAACTTTCCAGTCTTAGTCAGCAAGTCCGATGCATACTTCCTCTGACAAATATGGATTCCATTTTTTGACCTGGCTACCTCAATTACCAAGAAGTACTTCAGCTCACCCAAGTCTTTAATTTCAAATTCAACAGCCAAGTCTTCTTTCAAGTTTTTGATTCCAATTTCATCATCACTTGTAACAATCATGTCAACCACATAAACAAGTAGCACGGTCACATGTCCCCCTGTCCACTTGACAAACATTGCGTGATCAGCATTTGATTGTTTAAAACCAAACCTAACCATAGCAAGCCGTAGTCTATTAAACTAGGCTCTAGGCGACTGTTTTACCTTCTGCATTGCACTTGATCATATACACCCATGTGGACCCAATTGGTTTTCTGCCTTCTGGAGGATCAACCAGGAGGTCCAGGACCGGATGCCATTTTTGTTAAGAGCACTCAACTCATCCATTGCCCTCTGCCAATTCGGATCCTTCACAACTTCAGAGAAAGTTGTAGGAACATGGGTAGAGGACAATGAAGAAAGAAGGGAGTAGTACCGAGGAGAAACATAGGAGTAGGTAAGAAGATTAGTGATGGAATGCTTGGTGCAGCTTCAAACACCCTTCCTAACAGCAATGAATAGATTCAAGTCATTAAGTGGTTGGGTGGGACTTGAAAGCAGCACCCTCTGTAGTTCGCTGATCAGTAGAGGACTTTTCTTTGAAGTTTTTTCGCTTGTAAGTAATAATTTGCTTCTGCTTCTCAACTCTCTGCCATAGTTGTCAAGGTGGTCATCTTGGCGACCAGGCATTGTTCCAGGCCCATGGTGTTGAGGCGTCTTTTCTGGGCCCAAAAAGGTGGTGCCTGCTAAGGCAGGCCAGGCGGTCCAAGGCGCCCGCCTGGGTGCCTTGGGCTGCCTGGCATTGGCATAGCCTATAATACCGCGCTGGTCGATTTGCGACATGTCATACGCAGATCAAGCTCCAGACACTCCAACTCTTTTCTCTCTCTGTCTCCGTCTCTCTCTATGTTGCCCCCTCTCTTCATTTTTAATACTTCTATAATTTTTTAATGTATCTTATTCCTGTTTGATTTGTTTTCTTCCTCCCCTTCTAGCTCTGCTTTTTTTCCCCTTCTCTCCTTATCTCCTTTTCACCTCCTTCTCTCCTCTTCACATGTTTGGCATAATAGGCACATTCTCTCTCTCTCTCTCTCTCTCTCTCTCTCTCTCTCAAACTTGTCGCTTAGGCTTTTGGTTGCCTTGACAGCTATGCTCTCCACTGTCACTAAAGTGGGAACACAAGGAGATCAATTTGTGGCAGACCTAAAGAGAGGAGGAACAAGCAGCAAGGGAGTAACAGAAGTAGCAGAAGGAGGAGGATGATAGAATTCACCCTTGAGGCTGAGTCCAGGGGGAATAGTAGGACTCAGACTCAAAGAAAGCAGCATCCTTTCGTACAAAAAAACGACGAAAAATAGGATCGCTGCACCGGTAATCCTTCAGAGTGGAAGAATAACTAAGAAAAACACCACGAACCACCCGTGGGTCAAGCTTGATACTACCTGGACCAAGAGTGAATGAAATAAAAATAGCCAAAAACTTGAGGTAAAAGGGGAAACAAGGGCTTGGCCGAATAGAGAAGTGCAAAAGGACAACAATCCCTTAAACTCTTGGATGGCATCCTATTGATAATGTAGTTGGCAGTAAGAAGAGCCTCTACCTAAAAGGATTTAGGCAGATGAAGCTGAAATAGAAGAGCCCTAGCGGTCTCAAGAATATGATGAATTTTCCTTTCATTAACACTATATTGTTGAGGAGAATATGCACAAGCCGACTCATGAAGTATACCCTCATCTTCAAGAAAGATATTTATAGTTCTTGCAAAGTATTACCAGGCATTATTAGATCAAGGGCTTTCACTTTGGTGCCACATTGAGTGTCAACCATATTGCAAAACACCTGACAACACGAGGAATTTCATTGCAAGATTGTAACAAATATAGTCAAGAACAACGAGAGAAGTCATCAATAAATATGATCAAATATCTTTAGCCATCCAAAGAAAAAGGATTTTTTGCAAATAAACTATTGTTATAAGTGAATTTGCAGAAAAACCATAATGCATTTCCAGGAGTGACATTTTTTCAAATTCATGTTTAACAATGGTTTATTTGTAAAAATCCCAAGAAAAAATAGGGGAAGGTCCCCAAACATTAGAATGCATAAGTCCAAACGGAGTGGAACTTTTATTTATTGAAGAAGGAAATTGTGTTCTACAATGCTTCGCCAATTGACAGGTTTGGCATGAAAGAGATGAAAACATCAACTAACTTAAAAATAGATGGAAACATGACTCTCAATGAACGAAAAGGCAAATGTCCTAATCTAGAATGCTACAACACAATCTCCTGAGCTTGTGTCCCAGAGGCAGATGCGGAGGATTGAAAAGCATCTCTCCAGGCAAAAACAAGTTAAGTCCATCTACTTCACGGTCAATGTCAATCGTTTGCTTGCTTTTCAGATCCTGAAACACACAGTGAGTAGAGAAAAAAGGTTACAGAACAGTTTAATTGTTTAATAAGATTACTCACTGAAAGTAAAGTGATGGAAAGAGAAGGCACATGAAGTGCGGAAAGAAGGGTCAACTGATCAGAGAGTCTAATGGAACCATTCCTAGCAATAGTAGCACAGGTACGATCGGCAATGGTGACCTTGTCCTGACCCGATGATGGAGAAGAAGAATCAAATGAAATGGATATACTAGTCATATGGTTGGTGGAACCAGAATCAATCACCCAAGAATTTTCGGGGGGATCGAGCAGTGGCGCTCACTGCAACGCCATGTATACCCGAAGGCAACAAGGAAGAAGGTGTCTGGGAGGTGCTCTGAAGCTCTGCAAGAAGACGCTGGAGAGTGATAATGCTTGAGGAGGAAAGCGTTGGCGATGTAGTGGCAGGCAACCCATCTGGGGTAGTTGAACTAGGGACAGTAAAGGATTAACAACCATACTGTACCCCGAAACTTATGTCACTTCTTGTTGTTCTGGAACTTAGCAGGCATCCTGTCCGGATACTTTTCCTAGCAAAAATCAGATCATGATTGGTGCGGCTACAATGGCTACATTTCTTGTCTCCATTCTCTTATCACTAGCAGGAGTCATCCTACCAGTGACACTATTAAGCGCAGAGTACTCTCCAACATCAGAGTGGGCAGGAATGATAGGCTTGCTGTTCATGACCTGTTGGCGTTGTTCTTCACTGAGAACCTTAAAGTATGTCTCCTCAAGTGTTGGCAATGGATCCATATTTAGAATTGTCCTTGGAGTGCATTATAGTTGGGATTTTGGCTGCTCAAGAATTTCACAATGCGGTCATCCTCTTGAAGTGACAGAAAGGTCTGTTGATCCTTCAAGGAGGTCACACGAGAACAGTCATGTTCATCCCATAGGCTTGCAAGGGTGCTCAAATGTGCAGTAGCAGATTGAGACCCTTGCTTCAACTCATGAATTGTATGGCTGAGTTGATACAAACAAAGTTTACTCTTTTTGCGACCATGCAAGCCGGCCAGTGTCTTCCACATATCAGCAGTAGTGACAAGAATAGTTGGTTGAATAGTTGGACTAATAAAGTTGAGAAGCCACAACATAACCATGCTATTGTCCCGATACCATGCTGCATACTATGGATTTGTAATACCTGGTTTCTTAAGATCTCAGTGAGATATCCAAGTTTGTCGCATCCAGTAATATACAAGTCCACAGTGACAGCCCACGATGCATAGTTGCTCTCTGTGAGTTTGTTAGAGGTGATGTGCAGAAAAGCATTCATTGGAGGAGTTGGGGCTCCGAGTTGAACATGCTGAGCAGAGACAGGAATTCACAGAGGTAGATTATGCCATGACAACAAGAGGGCGAAGGCAAGGCAAGAAGGGCCGCTGGTAACTGCAAGAGAGAAAAAGTAAGGGATGTCCCTCGATGATGAGCGGAAGAGACAGAACCCTCGGAAAACCTCAAAGGGTGGGTCACACCTGCCAGACGAGGCAATCTACAGCCAGTGAAGACACGATGATGCCATTCTTGGGGTTTTTCTCCACCTGAGGTGGAAAGAGGAAGAAACCCTAGACGAAGAGGGGCAGCCACCTTCCAAGGAGAAAAGCTGCACAGAAGAACTATGCGCCACCTTTAGAGAGACCAGAAGCCTCTAGGAAGAGGGGTGATCCCGTCATGAAGGTCGTCCGGCACATGGAGACATCCTCCAGGAACTCTGTTGCTCTGATACCATGTTACAGGAAGGAGGGGGAGAGAGAGAGAGATAGATATATTTAAATTTAATGGTCAAATCACATATCTGCCCTCCAGTAAGTGGGCCACCAAGAAAGAAGGGAAAATACATAAAAACCCAATAAAATAACAAAATTACAAAACTTCCCCTGTTTTTCTACAAACACAACTTATTGGATCTTGTTCAAATGGGCCAAGCGGGCCAGGGTGGTCCAACATGACGAGAAGTGCTGCCTAAGCACCTGCCCACTGCTCTTTTCTGGTGCACTGGACAGGTGCCCAAGCACCTGGGCGGGCTTGATCCTGCCTGGGCACGTGGGTGACACCTAGGCAGTGGTGCACAGGCAACTCCTAGACAACAATGGTTGTGCCGTTCTTGCAATGTGGGAAAAACTGTCATTGCTGTTCCATCTTTGTTCTGGTTCAGAGCTCTTCTTCCATTTCTTGTGTCCAAACTGAGCTGTGGGGAAGTCAGAACTAAGGACCCTCTGCTGATGAAGGTACATGATAATGGAATCCATGTAGATTCTAGCAAATGTGTCTGTGAGAGAGGAAGAGGGACATTGTTTTATCATTAACCTTACAAGTGTAAAAGGAAGTCAGCATCACGTTCTAAGAGAAGATTATTTTGTTAGAGATGATGTATTAGGATATTATGCTAATTTTATGTTAGTGTTTTTTTAATTAGGATTTCAGGGAAAATTCGGAATCATTGTTACTTCCTTTATTATAAATAAGATTAGATGCCCTAACCAGGACACTCTGGGTACTTAAATTAAAATCATATTTATTGTGGGTGTGATTGCTGCCTTCTTTCTCTTTGGAGTGGCAGCATGAGGCCGACCAACTTTCCATCAGGTGGAGTGGTGTGAAACCACAGTTATCATTATAGCAGGTTCTGTCTCTCTCTCTCTCTCCTGCTTTTGTTAATTCCCTTGGGTTCTCCTCTATGTCATGAAATCTCTCAGTGGTGTTTCCTACTTGGGAAATCTTTGTAAACAATCTACACCTTTACCTTTAAGAATAATACTTGTATACTCCTGAAATCCATCCTTAGGGGTATAACAACTCTGGTTTGTAGATTTTGGGGGTAATGATGTACATTAGATATAGGTAGGAATGTAGGAGCTATAAAGATTCCATGGGTATAATTGTAATTTTTCCTTCCCACTACTTTCCTGCAATATTGTATACCACTCTGCAGATCTGTGCCCTGTTCCCTTCTTATTCTATCACCTTCTCCTTTCTATGGTTACATCACCAACTTGTGCTCTGTCTCATCCTCTTCTGGCTCGGGCAAAAAAAGGAAGGAAAAAAAAAGAAAAGAAAAAGAGCCTGCTATTTCTTCCCTGTCACTATCATCTTCTTCCTCTGTACCCTTCTCCGCTTAGAACCCCACAGACTATCTTCCCCTGTTCAGATACCGGAGTGCACAATCAACGCCAATCAAGTCCTCAGACAGCCTTTCATCTTCTTTCTTCTGTCATCTTCCTGCTTCCCATCTTCAACGGGATTAGCACCTAGCTGCCAACACCAAGGACAAGGAATGACCCTTTCCTTTCATTTTTTTTCCTTTCTTAAGTCCTGGAGCTTGACACCATGTTGTCTCTTTCTGTCTTTGAAAACCGAACCTGATGTACGAACTGGGTGTGCTTATCGTCCACTTTTACAAACCAACCCAACCTGTCCCACCTTTAACTCAGATATGCACTAAATTGTTTCTTTACCCAAACTGAATTGATGAGATCACTTCACGAGACCCAATTTCAGGTCATTTGCAGCCCCTATTGTTTTGAACTCGTCTAACAGCAAAGTTACATGGACATGCTTATTTGTCATGTGTTCGTTCATATACTCAATTTCATTTCAACATCTTTTTGTACCCATACAGAGTTGTCTTACTACAGCTGTTGTATTTGTCATAGGCGCTTGGCCCTGCTTGCGAGATGGTTTGACAATCTGAATCTAATGTCATGTTATCAGATGGACATTGATTTGATATGGCCTGGAAGTTGCTGACTTAGAAGAAACAATATTTGATTCACTTGGAATGATTTTAAACCTTTAATATGCATACATGGTTATGCATGGTTTAACATGTCGATCTAACATGTGACCACCATTTTGACAAATCCAAGACAACATTCAGGTTGGACATATCAATCAGTTCCAAGATGGCAAAACAATAATCTGATCAGCCACTGCTTCATCTTTGTCCCACATAACTGAAAGCCTGAAAGTCGCACCTAGCAGCTTATTAGTTGTTGGTTGTGCTAGCTGTTTCTTAGACACTCGGCAAGAAGAATATAGTTGTTGGTTGTGCTAGCTGTTTCTTAGACACTCGGCAAGAAGAATATAGTTGTTGGTTGTGCTAGCTGTTTCTTAGACACTCGGCAAGAAGAATAAGTAGTAAGAGGTGTACAGCATTAAATGTAATGTAGTCACAAGAGTATGCATATAAAATTGTAGATCATGTGGTATCTTTGACCACTTGGCTGTCTAGGACAGTGGGAATAGGAGAATGAGAAACTGGATGAAAAACTCATTGCTTTTCCATGGTTATGCAAGACATACCTTGACTGCCGCAAATAAAGTGTTATACGCAAGTGAATTGGGCTAAATGCAGGAGATAGGATGTGACGACCGAAGATCCGGATACCGGGAAGGGCCCGATACCATTCGAATCCTACCCCGTCGCCCACGAGTCGGGAGGGCTCGGAAGGGCTAAAAGGAGTGTGGAGATACAAAGAAATAGGAAATAAGATATGACAATTCAACAATTAACAAAAATAAATAACAACTACAACAATAGAGTCCAGTACAACAGAAAGTACAATCTGAGGCAGAGAACGTACCCAACACCGAGTGAACACTCGGCCTGGCGAGCTGGCAACTAAGAGCCTCCGCACAGCACCCTCGAACCTCGAGGAAGAACCGCCGTACCTGAAAAGCAGGGGTGAGCCCCCTGTCACTGGCTCAGTAGGGATCCCGCGGAACCCCAACCGAGAACAACGGCGGTAGCGGAAAGGAAAGCAGCTACAACTACTGCAGGAATAGCGAACCGGTGGCCGAAAAAGCTCGGCACTATAGCTACTCCTACCGGTAACGGGAAAAAAGGGGACTCCCGATCTCACTATCGGGTGCCGGACCACACTAACACCACCTACTGAGGTAAAACCTACGGCAGCCCCGCCGTAAAGCCTGTCCTCCCAGACATGACCAACCTGGACACATTGTCCAAGGTGCAACCTCGACCACCTGGTCGCGGACACCACGCTAACAAGACGCAACCTCGGTGAAGCCACTGGCACCCTGGCCACTACCTCGGAAACACCGAATGGTCCAGAAAATCACGTCTCGCAGACGGGAAATCGAACCCGGAAACAGGAGAGTCACGTCTCACGTGACAGGAGTACCTGCCCACTAGAAGCAAGGTTGGATGCGTCCACTGACGTCTTAGACCGCGCCTCAGGTGTCCCCCTCATCGCACCCTGGCGGAACGGGGACACCGTACAAGTAACCACAGAACAAGAACTAACTGGGGTCGCGCTCATCAGCGCGGGTTCAACTATCCCCAACCATGTGTGCACACACAGACCATGTGTCCTAGGTCTGACCCTCTGACTGGTTTTCCCCTCAGCCGGACTCTGGCTGCAAGACGTGGGCCTCGACAGTAACCAGTCTAAAAATCGTCTCTCTGCGGTAGTCTCGCCACCACTCCCTGGTGGAACCACTCGCGTGTCGGAAGGTTACGACTAGTGGGGAGTCACTGATGTGACCACTCTCCGAGGAGAACTCCGAGAAACACACGCACCCTACGCGAAAGTCGAGAAGAACCAAGTGGCGCCGAGCCACTGGACTCTGGACAGTCCTCTAGGCTCACTAAATCCAACGGTCCTTGAGTCACAAGACTCGAGGTCAAGACCGTTGCTCCGAACGGCGTCACGCCATCAATCTGTCCTATCCCTAGGGTCAGAAACCTTGGCACGATATCTCACGAAGCAGTTCACGACTGCTAAGACCATTCCCTCGAAAAGGGAACTAAGGAACCTTCCAGCCTCAGGCTGGGTAATTGGACTCACAGGCCACACACACGGTCCACGCGGAAAACACAGAAGCACGATTCCCAAGATAGCTCACAAGTTGCCACGCCGATTCCCCATCCAAGGGAAAAGCGGGAAACCTCCAGCCCCAGGCTGGGTGGCTGGACTCGCAGTCCAAGGCCATACACTTGGCCCACTCGGGAATCATCTTCCAGGTAAACCTACGACATGCGGGGGAAACCCCACCGCACTCACACCGATACACAGTGACTCGATCTAGCGAAAACACGAAAGCCCAGAACACATGGGGTCACCCGGAACCACCACACCTGCGGACACGCTAATCGAGGTAACACAGTACCTCCAGATATCCTAGAAACACAGTCACGGAACCCACGGGGTGTCCGGGACACTCACAAGATCGAAGGTCGACCACTGGGTCACAGCCGGGTCGACCGGAGACCAACACAACGCTAAACGGGCACGGCAAGCACGAAAACCAAGAGGCGGCCTCCCCCTAGGCCTTCTAAGGTAAAGTCGGTCAAGCCCTAGACCGCTAGGGGAAGAAAAACGGTCTCACACGGGCCGCAACTCCCAAAACTCAACGGTCTCCTGTTAGACCGTTCAACGAACAAAACGGTCTGCCATTAGACCGTCCAAAGCAGAAGCGGCCTCCACCTGATCGCAACGCAATGGGGTGCCCAACGGGGTTGAACGGTCACTCCCAGACCGTTCAAATCAGAAAAACGGTCACCCTAGGACCGCAACAAGGAGCCAGACGGTCCACACTAGACCGCTAAGTCCCTCAGGCGGTCTATCGTGCGACCGTTTAACCAACCGACATGGGGGGACAAATGGCGGTCGGCCCATGGCCGCCCAGCCATGAAAAACGGTCTGCCTTGGACCGCTACTCCAATTGTAACGGTCCATCGCAAGACCGCAGCCCCAAAACACGGTGAAATGGACAACTAACGGTCTCCCTGAGGACCGCTTAACCTAAAGGCGGTTCCTGTTAAGGCCGTTTCTATTTCGGAAACCCGAGAACGGCGAAAATCGTGAAAAACTCCGTTCCACGTCCACGTGAAGGGGAAAACAAGGGGAAACTAGTCCCCAGCCTCTCTAGCACCGAGAGGATCCATTTAAACCACAAAAACGCGGTTAAAACGCTAGATCCGGCTCACTCCCAAAAAACATGTTTTTTTCCTAAATCGCTCAAATAAGCCCGCTCGGCTCGCTACAGCCTACCAAAATCGCGGGAAAGGAAATACACAAGCTGGGGATCCATCTCCCTACCTCCACCGAAGATTTGGCGCGTTGTGGACGCCGATCCACGAAGAAAACGCCGTGAAACCCTCGCCGGTTCACGGACTCGCACTCGAGCTTCCACGCGCCACCGGCCCTCGATCCTCGACCCGTTCATCGTTCCTTGCCTCCCACCATCGCCGTCTCGCCCTCCACCGTCGGCCGCTCGGGGGAGAGGGGGAGAGAGAGATGAGAGAGGGTGAGAAAGAGAGAATGGGGAGAGAGAGAGGATTAAAGGGTTTATTTATAGGAAAATCCGGAAAATTCAGAAAATACCTAAAATAGGGAAAAATACTTCCCACGACTCTCGCAAAACGCACAATGCCGTGGTAACGTCCCGGAGTCGGAGAACGCATCGGTTCACCCTATACGGGGTTCCGAAGGTCCGACAGATAAAAACACGCATAAACTGTTAAACTCAATCCGGGACCCACGAAAGCGATCCGAAACCCGCAGATCTGATCCGATAACCATCCGAAAAAAAATCCGGCCGTTACATAGGATCCTATCATTTTTTTTTTATAAAAAATGAAGGAGGTAGAGTCCCCTGAAACATTGCTGAAACAGGGCCTCGTCCTCCAACGATGGAATTTCCTCCATGCAATGAGAGATGGGGTCAATTCTGATAGGTCAGCTGTCTACTCAGTGTTTTCTTGTCTGAGTCCACAATCACTATGATATGGACCTGGGTTTGGTGAACTGAAGTTGGCCTTAGGTATAATAGGACTTCCAGTTACTGTGCACCATTGTATACTGAGGTGCTCCCCGACGGTTTTTGGAATGATGTGAGCCAGGCCGGGTCTCAATTCAGAAAGATGAAGGGACAGAGGTAAACCCCCTCCCTCCATCGGACTCCATATCTCTTTTGACTCTATATATGTGGGCACTGAGATCTATGTGGGGTTCATCTGAAGAAAAGGTCCGGGGTTTAGTTAGTGCCACCACCACCTGGCTTCAAAGCCGGAGCTTAGATGTGCTGAGTTTTAGCAAACTGTGGAGAGCCCCACAGGTAGCAGAGTGGTCAAGGAGTTGGCTCGTGATTGGCCAATAAGAAATGGAAGTTGCATGCTTGTGAAATGCAGGGATTGCCAGGTGGTGATCCCTAGCGAAGCAATCCAGTAATGGGAGGGATTGAACAACTATTACCGATGGGACTTACAGCTAATTGGGGTCTGGAAGGATAGAGATTAGACCATAGCCATTGCTTCTCTCTGGAAGTTGCCCACTGTGAAACCCCTAGGCAATGCAAATTGTTGTGGCATTTGTTAATGCTTTGTCACTAACATAGTTGTCAAGGTGACCCAAGACGTTCACGGGATCCCTAAGTGCTTAGGCGACAAGGCGTCCGCTTAGGCGTCGCCTAGGTGACACTTCGGCCACTAATTAAAAAATCTAAAATATATATCCTCCAATATATAAATCAAGAATAAAAATGTGAAAAATACAAAAAAATAAATTACATGAAGAAATTACTGTAATTAAATTATGTGACAATTATAGAAAACTAAATTATATCAAAAAATTACAAAAAAAATCAGAAGTAAATGCAAAAGATTCAAAAGTAAATGTAAAAAAATTCAGGGAAAATTACAAAAGAATATAATAACATCAAGAAAATTATAAAAAAGAAAGAGGTAAATGTACATAACCAGGTCGGATCCGGTTCGGACGGGTCACGGTTGGCCCGCCTTGGCGCCTAGCCCGCCTAGGCGACCGCCCAGTTCGCCTTTTCCAGTGTCAACAAGGCGCTGTAGCGCCTAGCCCTTTCAAGAGCGCCTGGGCGCCTAGGCGCCCGCCTTGACAGCTATGGTCACTAAAGGAGCCATTTGAGTTGACTGTGCTGGCTGTATTAGGTTGACTTGCTTGGTACCAGTCCATAATGATCAAAGGCTAATTGCTAGCCTATATAATGTAATAAAGCTGATGAACTGAGGATGTATCCAATACTGACAACAGATCCCGCTATTGCAATTGTTCCAGCTCTGCCACCTATTGATTTTGCACCTTCTAATGTAAAGAGACGATCATTCTACTCTTGGAAGGGCATTAGCATTGGGTGGGAAGGACTTTACCAATTCTTGTATTCCGAGTAAAATTTGTTTGTAGCTGTGTCACACTAGCTTGGTGTGGTTTTTGCATGGTGGACACTTTTCATGGGAGATGCTCCTTGTATTGGGGGGCATAGTTTTGGGGAGACATACTGTACATGGTGGTTGGTCTTTTTGGGGGGGTTTGATTGTTTTTGCTTCTTTTCTTGCACAACCACTATTTTACCTAATCAAATGTGGTACAATCCTCTCTCTCTCTCTCTCTCACACACACACACATACACACACCCTCCCACCCACGCATATCTTTTCCCGTACATCCACCGTTATACCTAATTAATTATGTGTACAATTCTCTCTCTCTCTCTCATATAAGAAATGACAAAAGAAACACATGCGATTAGTTCTTGTAGGAAATCTAAGACCACCCCTGAAATCTTGTGGGTTTTATAAATCTCTAAGTTGTGTTAAGTAACAGCGGGAACAAGGATATGAGAAATGACAAAAGAAACGTAGTGGACGTTGCAATGACTTGCACTCACACACCCAAGGACATGAGAAATGAGAAAAGAAACGTAGTGGACCATGCGATGAGTTCTTGTAGGAAATCTGAGGCCACCCGTGCAATCCTTTGGGTTTCATCAATCTCTAAGTTGTGTTGAATAACAAAGGGAACAAGCATATGAGAAATGACAAAAGAAACGTAGTGGATGATGCACTGAGTTCCTGTAGGAAATCTGATTGTTTGCCTCTTCTATCTTTGATTTATGTATGTGAATGCATTCCACGAATCGAATCTTGCTAAACGCCACTAGGATATATATTTATATATATAAACTGCAAAGTTACAACCGCTTCCGACAGTAAATGGTCTTATTATTAATTCATGTGTTTCATGTCTCAGGAGAGAAAGTTAGCATTAGCTGAAGGGAGGCCACCACCTGCCTTGCATGGGAGTGATGACATCCGCCCGCTAAACATGGATGACTTCAGATATGCACATGAACAGGTAATCTAGATTCTGTTTTTATTTCTTCCTTTCAAGTATTCTTAACTACTGCTTTGTTTTTCTAAATTTCAATGGCTTATCGGAGGCTATTTAATTATCCATTTAAAATGTAAGCATTCATTTAATTCACCAGGTAATATTTTAATACTTGCCAAAGTGGAGTATACATGCTACCGTTTGGACCTGAATACCAGTATACCTGGTGATCTTACGTGATCAATCGAACCCAATAATCAGTTTTATAAATGGAAATGTAGTCTGCTTATCTAAAGAGCTGCTTTCTGCTTTCTGCTTTCTGCTTTCCACTTTCTGCTTTTAGATGTAGGCCAGTGAAATTGTTGAAGTTCAATCCCGGAGTGCTTCCAGAAAAGCTGTGTTTGAAGAATTTGTTTCTAGTCTTGAATTAGTTTGTTCAGCATGTCCACGGTTTTCTAGAGGCTTATAGTTAAAATGAGCAGTTGCAGACAATTGAGTTGTCTTTGAAGTTGCCACTTATGAAAGGAAAACCATTGTTAAATGAGAATTTGCAAAAAAAAAATTCCTGTAAATGTATTAGCAAACATATCACTATGTAAATCTAAATTGCACAAAAATGTCATATTTATTTGTAATCATATCACTTATTTTTGTCAAAAATCACACTTAAATGACATTTATGTACTATTTGAATTAACTCAGTGATATGTCTGTTAATACATTTTTAGCAATGATTTTTTTTTTTGCAAATTTACCTCTAACAATAGTTTTCATGCGAAAAATCTCAAATAATTAAAACTGCCAATATTACCCACAATTAGTTTTTTGGAACCAACCTTGGCAGAACTTAACAATCATGCTCTTTTTAGGTTTGTGCGAGTGTCTCCTCCGAGTCAACAAATATGAGCGAGCTTCTCCAGTGGAATGAGCTCTACGGGGAAGGTGGATCAAGGAAGAAGAAAGCTCTGAGCTACTTTATGTAGAAGTTGCTTTGTACAGCACTCCCCACCATGCCGTCCCAAGATTAGCGGGGAAGAAATCACTGGCTTGTCGTCACCTTTGCCATGTATTATAGCAAATCCCCCTTTAGATAATTAATCATCCATATTTATGTATAAGTTTAGCATCTATTGATAAAAGCATGTCGAGCTGCTTTAAGCAAGTTTTTTGTTTACCTGTACCCTGTAAGCGGCACACCTCTCAACTTGGCTGGAGCCCTGTCTGTTGTACATACAATCTGCTCAATGGAATAAACGTTTCAACCCTTTTCTCTCAGTTCACATCATTTTATGTTCAAATTTATTTATTTATTTTTTCTTTTGAGAAGGTTCGTATTCTTCTTTCTTTTTTTTTTGGGGGGGGGGGGGGGGAGAGGGGGGATTGTTGACAAGGGAAGAAAAAATGCTGCAGAGTGTGCTGCTTCCTTTTGATACTACTTTTCTTGTTCTTTGTTCCTCAACTCTTGGTGGTGAATTATTGTGTTTAACCTGTACATGTGTACATTTCTCTGAATTATAATCCCTTGACCGGTAGTAGTTCTGGCATACTTAAAAGACTGTTCATGGATGAACGGCATCCCGAGTTAATTTTTTCTTCTTTGGTTCTTGGGGGTTATTGTTTTAGTAAAGGGCACTTAATGGCTACTATAATATGATTCAATGATGAGAAATGCTTGCTGGTGATTCATAGAGGTTCACGTTTGTGGGACAAGACAGCCCGAGTGTTCTTACTTTTGATTGACGTGACATATGGTTGGAGGAAGAGACCTAAAGGTGAACGGAATGTACGTATCACATTTTACTTTTCACTCTATATTTCATTTCTCACGCAGCACATTCCATTCCCATCCGGTCACGAACTGGGGCTCTTAGGTCTGTTTTCCTGATCTGATGTCTCAAATGAAGTTTGCACAATCGTCACATCGGTCATGCTAACTATCCATGGACCAATGAGCGGTAAGGTTGCCAGGAAGATGTGACGCAGTGATGATCGTAGATTGCAAAAATTGCCTCTCTTCAATGACAATGATTTTTGTATCTACGCAACCTATGGCATTTCTCGTTCTTGTTCTTAAATAGGTTTTGATTCATCCATCCATTAACTGGGGGTTGAGCATATGGGCACCGGCAATAAGTCGATGCATTATCTCTCTCTATTAAAAACAAAAGAAAGAAGCATTTTTGGATGGCGCCAATGCGCAGGAGAGAATCCAGCGCAGGACTTCTCTGTTTTCAAATTTTATTTAACTTGAATTTTAACAGGGTTTCTGATCGTGACTTTTTTATATTATTTCGCAATAGGTCCTACCATGGTTGTAGTTTAGCATTTCATTAAGATTTTAATTCAATCTTGATTAACACTTAATTACATTAAAAAAGATCTAAAATAGCCCTAATCGTTCCTAAATTATCTCTCTCTCTCTCCCTATCTATTTTTTAATCTCTTATCTCTCCTTGACACAATTAGTTAGAAAGGATTTTTTATAGGGTAACTTTTGTCAAAGAATTTAATTTTATAATGGGAATAAAATATTCATTACATCTTGAGGAGGGCATATCTCGCTAGCCCATTAGGGCCCGTCGGCCCATCACAGTGGCTCAGCCTTTCGGGCCCACTACATCGCACTCCGGCCCCACCCACCTTCTGCTCCAGCATAGGCCCGATGCAGGTGTCGTATCCGCGTGCACCTCCCCTACCTGTCACAACGCACGTCCCTAGCAGCATATTAATGACGACAGGCACACCAGTCCGACGACGGGAACGGAGGACGCCGCCCGCGTCGCTCTCCCTGATAGAACAGTCTCACACCCCCTCCAGTGAGCCCCGCCGCATTAATGGCGGACGAGCCCTACCTCATTAATGGCAGAGCTGCCTCTACGGCGAAGAGACGGCGAGCCAGTGCTCACATCTCCCTGCCCCGCCAGGCACGTGAGCTAGGCGGCTCACGCACCTCCGGCTATGACAACCTAACGGTCAATCTCGTGGCAACAGCATAAATAGAGCCATGGCCCAGCGGCCAGGGAGGTACGCGACCTAACCCCTTCAGGCCTTCACTCTCTTACTCTAGTCTCCCCTTCTCTCTCTCTCTCTCATCGAGTGCTGGCCACCTTCCCCCTCAGTTGCCTGACTTGACCATCAGGGGGTTGATCTCTAGGGTAACTCCTAGGGCTCCTTCTGACCCTTTATTTGTGGATGTAATTCTTTCTCCGGTGAACACTCTTTTCTTCCTAGTCAAACAAATCTTTGGAGGTGAGGTTCGTGATGTGGGTGACCATTTCTTGACCACTACACTTCTTGGCTTGGCGCAATCTATGAAAACTTAAGCACAAGCAAGGACATCGAGGACTGGCTAGCGCAACGTCAGCAATAGAATGGGCACAGTGAGCTCCTGCCAGGTGTCCCGGGAGGCCGCCAGCGACCACCTGTCCCACAAAGACCACCACCAAACCTCTACCCACTCTGCAGCGGAGGAATTGGCTGACATGCGGTGCCAGCTCCAGCCACTGACGAAGGCTTACCAAAGCCTCCTCGACCTGCAGGGGAGCAAGACCATGCCACCGCAATTCCTCCGCCGAGGAGTAGAGCCCAGTTAGCAGTTGACGGTCGAGCACCCTTGGTCGCCTCCGCGACACGTACTCTGCGCTAACCCCGGTGTTCCCAGTGCCGCTCGTTGAGCCCCCTTCACTCCAACCCAGGGGAAGGTACGCTACTTGGATGATATCATCCAAGCAACCAAGATGAAGGGCCTGGTCGATGATGACGTCAACTTCCAGGCCCCCTTCTCCCAGAAGATATTGGAGGCCCCTATCCCTCCAAAGTTCCAGCTACCACCGTTCGGCCATACGACGGAACCACCAACCCGGCCAACCACCTCCATAGCTTCAAGTCCAACCTAGTGTTCCACCGGGTCTCGGACGATGTGAAGTGTCTAGCCTTTACCACCGCGCTCCTAGAAAACGTCCGGATGTGATTCGAGTCCCTACCGACAGGCTCCATCACCTCCTTCCAGCAAATGAAGTAAATGTTCTAAAAGAACTTCCATGGCTACTGGAAGGAGGTCTGGTCTGCCGTCACTCTGCTCGCCATAAAGCACGGGCATGATGAGCCCCTTTGGGAGTTTGTTGTCCGCTTCCGCAAGGAAGCCCTCCGCGTCCCACGCCTTGACGTTAGCATCGCCACCACTGTGCTGGTTCAGGGAACGCAAAACAACATCCTCTGTAGCTCCTTGGGGGTCCAAGCCCCCACCACTGTCATAGAACTCCTCGCCCTGGCGCAGAAGCACGCCAGCTGCAAGGAGAGCACTGCCACCCTTGGTAGAGTCATTGAGGGTGACCAGGTCGAATGAAAGTGCTCGACCGACCATTCCCGGTTCGATCATGGCAAGAGAGAATGCCACGACCATGACATGCCTAGAGGGAGGCCCGCCCCCTGGCAGTATACTCCCCTCACCTCTCCCCCTGAGCAGATCCTCATGGAGATCCGTGAGGAGCCGTTCCTTCGGTGGCCGCACAAGATGAAAGGCGACCCCAACAAGAGGAACATAGGAAGTACTACCGCTTCTACCGTGATTGCAACCACAACACCGAGGATTACGCCTAGCTCTGGGATGCGCTAGAGGATCTCATTCATCGAGTACTCCTCGGCAGGTTCATGGCCAAGGCTACTCTTGGCCGACTATAAAAAGGGGTCTTCACGACCTCACCCCGATATGTGAAGGTAGTGCAAACAAGGATAAGGCACTAAGCGATAGAGCTCTTCTGAGAGGAAAAGAAAGCCACGCAGCTAGAGCCATGGCAGTCTTCCTCTGTAATGTCCCGGGTTTTTCGGATCCTTCTTCTCGGGTCCCGGATCTGATTTCTTGGAGTATTCGACTTTGTTGTGTCTGAAATTTCGTTTCGGACATCTTTCGTGTTCGGATCGGCGCGATCCGGAGTCGTTTCGGAGGCCGGAAGAGCTCCGCGGCTTTTCCGCATGTGTTTTCCGATTCCCGGTGTGTGTGTCGGAAATCCCTTCGGAACCTCGTTGCGGGTGAACCGGGCCGTTCACCTGGACGCGAGTGGTACCGTTGTGATCAGCACGTCGCGAGGTTCGAGGAGGAGTATTTTTCTATTTTTTGGAATTTTCCCGATTTTTTGGATTTTTCTATATAAACCCCCCCCCCCCCCACCCTCTCTCTTCCTCTCATTTCTCACTCTCACCCTCTCTCTCTTCTCCCACTCTCTCCTCTCCGGCGGCCGACGGACCGAGGCGGGGGTGAGGCGGGGCGATGCGGACGGGGAGGACGGCGAGGATGGGTCGAGGATCGAGGCTCGAGGGCGCAGTGAAGCCGGTTCGCGGGCGTGGAGGCACCGGAGGGGTTTTGGAGGCGTTTCTTCGTGGATCGGCGTCCACGGTGCGCGAAATCTTCGGTGGAGGTAGGGAGATGGACCCCCAGCTCGTGCACTTCCTTTCCCGCGAGTTTCGTAGGCCGTGGTGAGCCGAGCGGGTGGAATCGGAGTTTTTTGGGCAAAACCCATGTTTTAGGGCTTGTGGGCCGATCTCTCGTTTTACGGCGTTTTTGGCCGATCCAAGGGTTTAGATGTTTGCCTAGGGGCTTGGGGATGGATTCCCTTTTGTTTCCCCATCACCCGGGGGTGATGGGGGCGTGGATCGGTGTTTTGGATGGTTTCCCGCCGTAACGTTCTCGGGAGGGTGTGACGGTCATTCCAGTGACCGTTACATGTGTGTAACGCGCCTGGGCAGGGGCGTTACATTCCCTTTGCTTTAGGCTTTGGCGTTCGTGGGTGTGACAGTCCCACGATAGACCGCCACAGCCATGTGACGCGCCTGGGTGGGAGCGTCACATCCCCTGTTACCCAGCTGAGGGCTGGGGGTGTAACGGCCCCCGACGGACCGTTACATGCGCGTGACGCGCCTGGGGTGGGCCGTCAGGGGTGTTCCAACCGTTGTCGTTTGACCGTTGGGTGTCTGTGTGTGTAACGCGCTGGACCAGGCGCGTTACATTCGTGTAACGCGCTGGGGCAGGCACGTTACATCCCGTTTTCACGCTGGGAGCGTGAGGCGCGCGTGACGCACCAGGGCAGGCGCGTTACATTTGTGTAACGCGCTGAGCCAGACGCGTTACATCCTGCGTTCCTATGGGCCGTGTAACGGCCTGCGTTAGGCCTCCAGGTGAATGTGACAGTCCCGCCTAGACCGTTACAGCCCTGTGACGGTCTAGGGCTAGACCGTCAGGCGTTGTGTTGCACCGAGGCGAGTTTTTGTGTTCTCCGCCTTGTTCCGCGATGTGTGGGTCCCCGGTCGACCCGGTTGGGACCCATTGGTCGACTTGCGGTCTCGTGAGTGCCAGACACCCATGGGATTTTGTGTCCATGTTTTGAGGGTGTCTGGAGAACCGTGTCCGACTGAGGGGAAAACCAGTCAGAGGGCCAGACCAGGGACGCACGGTCTGTGTGTGCACATGTGGTTGGGGGCGGTTGGACCCACGTCGACGGGCGTGACCCCAGCTAGTCACTTGTTTGTGGTTACTTGTACGGTGTTCGTGCCTTTGGTAGGAGCTACCACGCCAGGCGTTTGACCTGCGGCGTGGTGTAAGACGTCAGGGGACGCTACCGGCTGTGCTTCTAGTGGGAGGTACTCCTGTCGAGTTGGGAGTGACAGACTGTCAGTTTCCGTGACTTCGACCTTTGGGTTTTCGGTCGTATCGACCGTTGTGTTTTCGGTTGTTTCGCCGCGGCGCGTGTGTTGGTTTTCGCGCCGTGGGACTAGTGCTAGTGGCTCTACCGAGGTTGCGTCTTGTTGTGTGGTACCTGTGATCGGATGGTCGGGGTTGCACCTTGGACAGCGTGTCCAGGTAGGCTGTGTCCTGGGGACAGGCCTCTACGGCGTGGTTGCCGTGGGTTTTTTCCTTCGGTAAGTGGTACTAGTGCAGTTCGGTAGCCTCGACTGCGAGATCGGGGTGTGTTTCTGGTACAGTAGGAGTAGTTGTAGCGCCAGGCTTCGACCGGCCACCGGGTTTACTGTTCCTGCTGTTGCGGTTGCTCTTGTAGCCTTCCTTTCCGCTACCGCCGTTGTTTCCAGTTGGGGTTTTGCAGGATCCCTGCTGAGTCTCTGTTTTGGAGACTCATTCCCTACTTTTCAGGTGAGGCGGTTCTTCTTCCTCGAGGTTCGAGGGCACGATGCGAAGGTTCTCAGCTGCCAGCTCGCCGGGCCGAGTGTTCACTCGGCATGTGGTACGTTTTACTGCTTTAGACTGTACTTTCTGTTGGACTGGACTCTGTTGTAGCTGTAGTTGTTCTTTCTTTCAGCTTGTTGTTGTTGGTTGTCCTGTTTTATTTCCTATTTCTTTGTGCCTCCACACTCCTTTTAGCCCTTCCGAGCCCTCCCGGCTCATGGGCGGCGCTGCGAGTCTCGGATTATCGGGCCTTCCCGGTAATCGAATTCTCGGGTCGTTACAGCTGGTATCAGAGCGATGGTTGTGGACGTACATGAGAATTCGAGATATTGCAGTGATCAGAGTCCATAAGGTCCAGTACAGTCGGCAGCTGGCTTAGGGTTTTGTGTTCGCTTTCCGCCTAGTTTCTCGCTTGAGAGCTTGAGTGCGCTGTGCGGCGCTGTGAAGGTGGTTGCTGTCCGTGGCTTTCGTGCCAGCATGGGGTCTAAGGATCGAGGTTGAGAGCCTTCTCCCTCATCGGTGGTGGCCCTGCTTGTGCTGCGTTGGGCAGAGGTTGCTGGCAGACGCGAGCTCGCGGTGCTGCGTTCGAGGAACCTGCAGCGTGGTCAGGTGGCTGGAGAGGATTGTTCGTGGTTAAGTGGCCGTGAGCGTGCTTCGAGGGGGCTGCTGTCAGTTTTGGCCACTCCAGCTTGAGGTTTGTCCAGCACCTGAGGTGTTCTGATCGAGAGGTGTGCTCGGGTGAGCGGAATATCTTCTCGGTGAGCTGTTGTTTCGTCGAGCCTGACGTTCTTGTCGTGCTCTATCGCGTCAGAAATGATGTGTCGGTCCCAGTTATTCTTGCAGATTTCAAGGCAGGATTGGGCTGTGGTGTCCCAGTAAGTCTTGCTCCTGCGCTCTTGTGTGCGAATGGGTTGTGTTCTCCCTGGAGTTGGCTTAAGATGTGAAGGCTCCGCGGTGAGTTCGGGACTCGAGGATGAGCGCCGACGGTTGTCGTTATGGCTCGTGTTGCGGCTCTTGGCGTGGTGTGTTGCAGTTCGAGGAATTACAGCAGTGGTGCATCGAGAGATGCTGTGATTATGGTCCGATGTGACACTCTCCGAGTGTGTCGGAGGCACTGACCTGATGGAAGCGATGGCTTTCCTTGGTGCTGGATGGTGCTGTTTCTAGCATGCACGAGGTTCGAGGTCAGGTCGAGCGTGGAGTTCTTCCGTTGGTTGGAAGTGCGTTTGGTCTCCCCTTTGGTTGGAGAGATTGTGTTGGGCTAAGGTTCGTCGTCTTGCATTGGGTGCCCAGATTGGTTGGCCTTGTGTGCCATGAAGTCCGTGCGAGACGTGCTCTTTGTCTTGGCAAGGCGGTTGCTTGTGAGAAGTCGTGCCCATTCCCTTGTCGTGTGAGGGTGCTGGCGCTGTTCCGGAAGGACGAGTGCCGATTGGGCGGTGTTCGCTTTCTCGGCTGTGCACGCGGATCAAAGTGCGCAGCGGAAGCGTGGTGGGCTTGTGACCCATTGGTTCAGGATCGTAGCGTTGGTCGCTACGGGCGGATTCCTGAGTTTGCGTTGAGCATTGGAGGATTGGTTCCTCGGTGTGAAACATGTTGTTGCCGTGCCGTTGCTCGAGGTATTATGGTTGTTGGCACTGGCTGGATGGAGTGTTGGGGGATGTGCTGGCTAGTGTGCTGCATGAGTACCATGTTCCTGTGTTGGAAGCCGTGTCAGGCGTCGGTGTTGGACCCGAATGGAGTTGTTGAGGATGTCGCCTGACGGAGGTCGAAGGATTTGATGAGACCAGACATAAGAGTGACGCATGTGGGCGGAGGCCTTTTTAGCGAGATTGGCGTCGGAGGGTGGTCCTTGACGGGACGTTGGTGTCGCAATGGTTATCCCTGGTTTGGTGACCAACATGGGATGGTTCCCCTGTAAGTCTGAGTCGAGTGAGGTAATGACTGAAGACACCAGGATCTTGTCATCTGGTTTCGTCGTGCTCCCCGAGAGGGTCGAGTTGGCGCGATGATCGAGCTCGGATGCGGAGTCCGAGAGGAGTGTAGCTCGAGATGTGGCATCGGTCTATGTGTGAGTCAGCGGATGGCCTGCTGTGAGTTGGATCGTGCCTGTTGGGCCGGTGAAGGTTTCCCGTTGACGTGTATCTGGTGACCAGTGGATGGTCTTTTCACAGACAGAAGATGCTGGTTGTCGGGGCTCAAGCGTGGCGAGAGCCGTGTACCAGCGAGACCTTTGGTGGTCGTTTCTGTGATGTGCCTTTTCAGATGGGATCTGGACTTTGTCGAAGTTTATCTTCTGACAAGAGTTGGCATAGTGTTATGTCCGGCTTTCGGCTTGCCATGTGTGGGGTGTTTCTTGGTGCTGAGCCGATGCTCTGGTTGCGGTCTGCTGAGATGACTGCTTGAGCCGATGGAGGCCCTGTTTTGGTTGCTCCCTTGAGGAGGGTGTGCGACATGTCAGCTGATTCTGAAGCTGATGTGTGTTTTGTCTGCCGACCATAGGGTGGATCGGTAGTTATTTCTCGTGTCGAGGGTGTGTTTCCTCGGTGAGCGAGATGGTGGCAGTGGTGCCTTGATTGGTTTCCGTGGTGTCTGAGGTGATGCCAGACCGTGTCCTCTTGTTTATGTCTGCTCTGTTGGCCAGTGTGCTCGGCGCGAGGAGCGAGGTGTTGTTTGTGATTGCAAGTCTGGCTGTGTCCCTCAGGATCGGTGTTTTTGTGAGAATCGAGATTTTCTGTGTTGGGGGCTCTGACAGCGTTGTCAGTTGGTTCAGTGTTCTCCCCCTGTGACTTTGTGCTTGGTCCTGAATTTTGAGGACGAAATTCCTTTAAGGGGGGAGGGCTGTAATGCCCCGAGTTTTTCGGATCCTTCTTCTCGGGTCCCGAATCTGGTTTCTTGGAGTATTCAACTCCGTTGTGTCCGGAATTTTATTTCGGACATCTTTCGTGTTTGGATCGGCGCGATCCGGAGTCGTTTCGGAGGCCGGAAGAGCTCCGCGACTTTTTCGCATGTGTTTTCCGATTCCCGGTGTGTGTTTCAGAAATCCCTTCAGAACCTCGTTGCGGGTGAACCGGGCCGTTCACCTGGGCGCGAGTGGTACCGTTGTGATCAGCGCGTAGCGAGGTTCGAGGAGGTGTATTTTTCTATTTTTTGAAATTTTCCTGATTTTTCAGATTTTCCTATATAAACCCCCCCACCCTCTCTCTTCCTCTCATTTCTCACTCTCACCCTCTCTCTCTTCTCCCACTCTCTCCTCTCACTCTCTCCTCTCCGGCGGCCGACGGACCGAGGCGGGGGCGAGGTGGGGCGATGCGGGCGGGGAGGACGGTGAGGATGGGTCGAGGATCGAGGCTCGAGGGCGCGGTGAAGCCGATTCGCGGGCGTGGAGGCACCGGCGGGGTTTTGGAGGCATTTCTTCGTGGATCGCCGTCCACGGTGCACGAAATCTTCGGTGGAGGTAGGGAGATGGACCCCCAGCTCGTGCACTTCCTTTCCCGCGAGTTTCGTAGGCCGTGGTGAGCCGAGCAGGTGGAATCGGGGTTTTTTGGGCAAAACCCATGTTTTAGGGCTTGTGGGCCGATCTCTCGTTTTACGGCGTTTTGGCCGATCCAAGGGTTTAGATGCATGCCTAGGGGCTTGGAGATGGATTCCCCTTTGTTTCCCCATCACCCGGGGGTGATCGGGGCGTGGATCGGTGTTTTGGATGGTTTCCTGCCGTAACGTTCTCGGGAGGGTGTGACGGTCATTCCAGTGACCGTTACATGTGTGTAACGCGCCTGGGCAGGGGCGTTACATTCCCTTTGCTTTAGGCTTTGGCGTTCGTGGGTGTGACGGTCCCACGATAGACCGCCACAGCCGTGTGACGCGCCTGGGTGGGAGCGTCACATCCCCTGTTACCCAGCTGAGGGCTGGGGGTGTAACGGCCCCCGGCAGACCGTTACATGCGCGTGACGCGCCTGGGGTGGGCCGTCACGGGTGTTCCAACCGTTTTCGTTTGACCGTTGGGTGTCTGTGTGTGTAACGCGTTAGACCAGGCGCGTTACATTCGTGTAACACGCTGGGGCAGGCGCGTTACATCCCGTTTTCACGCTGTGAGCGTGAGGCGCGCGTGACGCACCAGGGCAGGCGCGTTACATCCTGCGTTCCTATGGGCCGTGTAATGGCCTGCGTTAGGCCGCCAGGTGAATGTGACGGTCCCGCCTAGACCGTTACAGCCCTATGACGGTCTAGGGCTAGACCGTCAGGCGTTGTGTTCCACCGAGGCGAGTTTTTGTGTTCTCCGCCTTGTTCCGCGATGTGTGGGTCCCCGGTCGACCCGGTTGGGACCCAGTGGTCGACTTGCGGTCTCGTGAGTGCCAGACACCCATGGGATTCTGTGTCTGTGTTTTGAGGGTGTCTGGAGGACCGTGTCATCTCGTTTAGCATGCCAGTGGGGTTGAGAGTCCGGGTGACTTCTTGCATGTTGGGCTTTCGTGTCACGCTCGATCGAGTCACCGTGCATCGGTGTCTGTGCGGTGGGGTCTCCCCCGCATGTCATGAGTTTCTTTGGAAGGCGATTCCCATGTGGGCCACGTGTTTGGCCTTGGACTGCGAGTCCAGTTATCCGGCCTGGGGCTGGAGGTTTCCCGCTTGTCATGAGATGGGAAATCGACAAGGTGGCTTGTGTGCTGCCCTGGGAATCATGCTTCTGTGTTTTCCGTGTGGCCCGTGTGGGTGGCCTTGGTCCCTTGCATTCCCTTCCCGAGGGAGTGGTCTTGGCGGTTCGTGAGTTGTCTCGGTACTCGTGCTACCGTGGTTTTAGACCTAGAGATTGGACTGGATTGACGGCCTTGTGCTGTTGCGTACAACGGTCTTGACCCCGAGTCTTGTGACTCAAGGACCGTTGGGTGTAATGCGTCTAGAGGACTGTCCAGAGTCCAATGGCTTAGCGCCACTTGAGTTTTCTCGACTCTCACGCAGGGTGCGTGCGTGGCCGTGGACTGCGAGTCCTGTCTCTTCTCCGACTGTGGTCATCGTGCGACGGGGCCGGTACGTGGGGTGGTCCCCGTACGTCGTCGGATGCGGACGTTGTTTTCCGTTGACTTGAGAGTCTACTCCTTCAGTGACCCTCCAGTAGTCGTAGCCTACCAGTACGCGGTACCGGTCGCACTAGGGAGTGGTGTACGGGCTTACCCTTAGAGACGGTTTGTGGACCGGTTGCCGTCGGGCCCCACATCTTGCAGCCAGAGTCCGGCTGAGGGGAAAACCGGTCAAAGGGCCAGACCAGGGATGCACGGTCTGTGTGTGCACACGTGGTTGGGGGCGGTTGGACCCACGTCGACGGGCGTGACCCCAGCTAGTCACTTGTTTGTAGTTACTTGTACGGTGTTCGTGCCTTTGGTAGGAGCTACCACACCAGGCGGTTCACCTGCGGCGCGGTGTAAGATGTCAGGGGACGCTACCGGTTGTGCTTCTAGTGGGAGGTACTCCTGTCGAGTTGGGAGTGACAGACTGTCAGTTTCCGTGACTTCGACCTTCGGGTTTTTGGTCGTATCGACCGTTGTGTTTTCGGTTGTTTCGCCGCGGCGCGTGTGCTGGTTTTCGCGCCGTGGGACTAGTGCTAGTGGCTCTACCGAGGTTGCGTCTTGTTGTGCGGTACCCGTGATCGGATGGTCGGGGTTGCACCTTGGACAGCGTGTCCAGGTAGGCTGTGTCCGGGGGACAGGCCTCTACGGCGTGGTTGCCATGGGTTTTTTCCTTCGGTAAGCATACTAGTGCAGTTCGGTAGCCTCGACTGCGAGATCGGGGTGTGTTTCTGGTACAGTAGGAGTAGTTGTAGCGCCGGGCTTCGACCGGCCACCGGGTTTACTGTTCCTGCTATTGCAGTTGCTCTTGTAGTCTTCCTTTCCGCTACCGCCGTTGTTTCCAGTTGGGGTTCCGCGGGATCCCTGCTGAGTCTCTGTTTTGGAGACTCATTCCCTACTTTTCAGGTGAGGCGGTTCTTCTTCCTCGAGGTTCGAGGGCGCGATGCGGAGGTTCTCAGCTGTCAGGTCGCCGGGCTGAGTGTTCACTCGGCATGTGGTACGTTTTACTGCTTTAGACTATACTTTCTGTTGGACTGGACTCTGTTGTAGCTGTAGTTGTTCTTTCTTTCAGCTTGTTGTTGTTGGTTGTCCTGCTTTATTTCCTATTTCTTTGTGCCTCCATACTCCTTTTAGCCCTTCCGAGCCCTCCCGGCTCGTGGGCGGCGGTGCGAGTCTCGGGTTATCGGGCCTTCCCGGTAATCGGATTCTCGGGTCGTTACATCCTCTGCCCTCGCCAGGTCACCAATATAAGCCTAAGTTGTCTCCATCTCTTGAGATCCCTTCCTCCTTACTCCCATACATATACTAAGTTAAGTATCAGAGGATTTTTCATGAGAAATATAAGTCTGGTGAGAACTATGTTGCAGGTTGAAGCTCGGCAAGACTCCCCACAAGGTAGATGGTTGACGGGAGAAGTAAGGCAATGATCTCTCATGACCTTGCTCGGAAGTAGTAGCACGACCAACCCAGAACCGCAGGAGGCGAGTGTGAGACCACACCCCATCATAGATAGTCCTCTTCACGAGCCTTCTGAGATTTCTCGAGGAAGGTTGAGCGTGGAGGTTGAACCACTGATGAGGGACGAGACCACGGACACGACAAGCTCGTGACTGTCCCTTAACGAGGGAAGCGTCGGACGTGCGCGGTTGAGAAACCGGTAATGAGCTAGGGTGATCGGCTCTCTCGTGTGCCCGGATCGGGTCACGGGACGGTCTCGTACTCTCTCGCAGCAGCGGTAATGAATAGATAAATCGAGCTAGATATCCCTACACATGCTCTCTAGCAGCGGCATAAACAAATATATATAAAGTAAGTAAAATGCCAAGTAAGGGAGCGAATGCGATACCTCCACGCGCTCGGCGTGGGGACGACGGACCCGGCCGAAACTCGTACTCGCGGGATAAATATTACACAATGATGACAGCAATGAAATATCGCCCACTCCACGCAGGGAGGTAAAGGGCTACACAACTGGGCCCGGGAGGACCGAATTCGGGTTGACGGGCGGCTTCTCGCGTTGATTCGGCAGCACCCGAACTAGTGACGGTGGGGCCCACGTGCTGTCCGGAGGGGTCGAGTGGGACCCGGTGACACCGCTGTAGTGGGGACACTTAGGGAAGTGTTCCCCAGGCTGGCGGCATGCTGGTTCGCCGGCCGGAGGCCAGGCGGCTCCGATCGGCACCGGTCGGAATAATCGGCCACGGACCTGCCGGTTCTATTTTCAGACACGCGCTCCGGCGAGAACGGACGCTGCGATCAGCCCCGACGTCGGAATGCGACGAAACTAGCGCCGTTGGAAAGATGTTTCAAAGGGCTTCAACCCAAGGTGATTATAGAAAAATAATCAAGCATGTACTTCTGTTGACGAATTTTGAAGGTTGCTGTTGTACAGTGTCTGAACTCTCAGACTAGTAGAGAACTTTCCTGTGGATTACCTTTGACCGCGAGGTAGACGTCCGAATCTGGGGTTGTGTTCTTCAGAAAATTTGTGAGAAATTAAGCTACGAAACCAGGAATATTTTTGTATCTGGATTTGGGGAAGGCTACGAATTTCTATGAGTTTTTCACTAGCAGTGGGTCGGATCTGGAATCTGGCTGACAACACTGTAGCTGAGGAAGAACATAAATTTCTAAAAATAGATAGAAGGCTGATAAAAAATTAATAAAATTTATGGATGTAGGGGGTGATGGACAGAACTCCCAGTAAAATTGGGAGGGTTTGGACAAATCAAACAGATGGCCGAAGGTGGGAAACACAGGGCTGCTGTCATTATAGATAGAGACAGGACAGATCTGAGAATGATTAAAGACCGAAAATGTAAAAATAACAAACGATGGATTTTGGACCTGGAATGTTTTGTGGAGTAGGGGCTAGAAGGTAGGAACACACCATAAAAATTTCAATTCACGAAGAGGCCGTGGCTGATAGCAAGATTTTCGGGAAGAGGCTGTTGTCTGCCAAGGACAGAACTTCAACGGCGGCTCGATGGCGGCACGAACGGCGGCGGCGGCGGCACAGATGATCACCGGAGATAGAGGGAAGGGGATAGAAGATAGAAATCACTCTATAACTGGAGGTTGGAGGAGAGAAACTAGAGGGAGAGAGGGGGGGCTCAAGAACACTCTTGATTTTTCAACAATTTTCTCTTCATTAATGCTAACAAATGGAAAATACAACCCTTTTATATGCCATGTGTCAAATCTAATCTACACCATTAGATATAGGGGTGGGGAATGGAGGGCTGGGATTAAGTGTGAATGACACACAAAAATTAATAAAATACTAAGGGGAGAGGGGCGCCCCCTTGACCAAGGTAAGAGTTGAATGGGGTAGGTGGCCAACCATTGGAATATTGACCCATTTATCACCCATGTGTCCATATGACTAGTCCAACTTTCTAGATGTCCACCTTGGATGGTTGACCAGCCCCACAAGGTGGCATGGACTAATGGGAAAGGGATGATGGCCCCCTAGCTGGACCTACTACACAATTGCATAAAAACCCACACAATCCATGGGAATGACTCATTGGCTTGTAAAGCCTTACATTTGCGTACATACTTTTCCAAGGATATAAACACAAACTAAAAGGACATAAATGCAAAAGAAAAAGTACATGCTCGGCGTCGATTCCCATCAACTCTCCCCGGGTGGGAGGAACTCGACCCCGTCGAGTAGGGGTATGGATGCTCGAGTACTCCGGCGGATCCGTCACCGTGCCAAGTAGCGCGGGTATGCTCCACTCCAAGTGACCGTCACCTGCTCATTCCATGTATACTCGATATGCGCAATCTGCCATGGGCTAGAGGTGGACACTCCGGGTGGGGCACTCTCAAAGGGGGAGGTGGCGGCTCGAAGACTCACTAGGAATCACCGCTGAGTCCCTGTAGGTGACTAGATCCGGGTGTAGATATAGAACCGATCCCATACTCATCAAGTGAGTCCACTCGCCTCTTACTCATAAGAGAACGACAACGAGCTTGCACAAGACGCATGCAGACAAACAAACGACACACAAACCAAACAAACCACACAAAACAAACCACACCGACTCATCTATGACCCTAGACACACCTAATGTTAGTCCGACCCGTACATGGGTGACGGCGGACCAGGACACCCGAATATGTGCCATGTATGCATGTTATGCAACTGGGAATGGATGGCATGGGGAACACCTATACGTCGGGTGTGGTTATGCGTGGATGGTCTTTTGTATGTGGGTGACTCGGGTGGTTTAGAAGGGCCGGGTGTAGGTGGGTCGGGATTGGTGGATGTAGATGGACCATCCGGAGGGGAAGGGGCATAAAAGTGGGCTTCCTTGAAGAAGGGGAGTACGGGTGGTAACTCGGGAAGCCTAATAGTGAAGGGGTCAAAATGGTCAAAGAAGGTATGACCCCTTGTGGTGGGTTCCCACAAGTCACGGTCCCACGTGTAGAAGGTTTGAAGATGTGGGTAGTCACCTTCTTGAATTGTAACGGGTGGGACGGGGATCGTAGGCAAGAAGTATGATTCCTCCCTCGGACAAAAGGGTATGAATTCAGGCTCGTCCGATAGCGGGAGAAGTAGAAGAACCTCCGTGGTGACACAACCCACGGTGCACTCGGAGGTAATGGACCCGAAGGTCGGATGGGTGAAGCTAAGACTAGCTGGTTGGTCAAAGCCTCGGGCCAAAAGATGCGTCAACTCCCATTGTGAATCTAATCACATGACAAGATCGTCCAACGTATCAACATGGTGACAAGATCGAAATGTGGTATGGAATGAGTTGACCGGCACTATAGGTAGGATGGGGTCCATGGATGGAAAGGGATGTGGGACCAAGCCATCCTTGAGCCAACTAAGAAGTGGCTCGGCTATGTAAAGTGTTCCCGTAAGAAACACGGGTGGCTCGGGCTTTGTTAGCTCCAAAGAAGAAGGTTCCGAATAGAGCTCGGAAGGAGCGGGTGGTGATGGAGCACCTACGAGAGGTGAAGAAGCACTTATCCTTTCCAACAAATCTGAAATCATTTTCTTGCATTCCTCAAAGGAGCGGGTTGGAGTAGGGACCTTGGGGTGGACTCGCTCCTCGTCCCTCGACCTAGGTGTGGTCCTAGGCTCAGCTATAAGCGGGGCTTCCACTCGGTTGGAGGTACTTGAGTGGGTTGGGATGGGGGTGCTAAGGGGAGGCTGGTTGGAGGTGACTGGGCAGGCCACTAGATTGGGGTCGCCTTGGTGGGCTTGGATGGCGGTGAAGGGGTGGGATTGGGGTAGAGGTGTGGCCCACTTGGTTGTGGGTGAGTTGGTGGGGTGGGTGAGTGGTATGACCTCCGTGGTTGGAGGTAGGTGGGCGGGGCAAGTAGGCCCTCCTAAGCGCTCTCTTCATTTCCCACCATGACTCGATGGGCCTTAGATTCCTATCCTCCCTCCAGTATTTGATGTTCCTCCAAGTTGCGGCGGCTTCACCAAAAAGTCACCTTTTGGCAACATCGACTTGCATGGGCCCGTACATAATGTACACCTCGAATTAATCGTCCATAATGGCTTCCCATTCTAGGTAGACACTCGGGTCATCGGACCCGTAGAAGTCCCGGGTTTCGGGCCTCGTGGGGTAGTTCGGGTGGTCCTTCCTTTTGAGATAGTATCGCCACCATCCGGGCGTTTGGGAATCCATGGGGATTAGGGACTAGTGGGTGGACATGTCGACACTAGTAGATGAACCACCTAGACAATGGACTATAACCCTAAACATGACGACCAAGACTCGGTACGTGGCGGAGATAAGCGATCCGAAGATCACTCGCGCAAGTGTGCGGCCTTCCCGATAGGCGTAGCCTAACGTTCGGACAACACCTTTTGATATACCGAACGATGGTATGCAAATACAACACCTAAAACCAACTTAGACTTGAGACACTTAGACTTACATGACTAGACTTAAATGACACTTTTTTTTTTGACACCCTAGACTTAAACTCGCTCTGATACCAAATTGATGAGGGACGAGACCACGGACACGACAAGCTCATGACTGTCCCTTAACGAGGGAAGCGTCGGACGTGCGCGGTTGAGAAACCGGCAATGAGCTAGGGTGATCGGCTCTCTCGTGTGCCCGGATCGGGTCACGGGACGGTCTCGCACTCTCTCGCAGCAGCGGTAATGAATAGATAAAGCGAGCTAGATATCCCTACACATGCTCTCTAGCAGCGGCATAAACAAATATATATGAAGTAAGCAAAATGCCAAGTAAGGGAGCGAATGCGATACCTCCACGCGCTCGGCGTGGGGACGACGGACCCGGCCGAAACTCGTACTCCCGGGATAAATATTACACAATGATGACAGTAATGAAATATCGCCCACTCCACGCAGGGAGGTAAAGGGCTACACAACTGGGCCCGGGAGGACCGAATTCGGGTTGACGGGCGGCTTCTCGCGTTGATTCGGCAGCACCCGAACTAGTGACGGTGGGGCCCACGTGCTGTCCGGAGGGGTCGAGTGGGACCCGGTGACACAGCTGTAGTGGGGACACTTAGGGAAGTGTTCCCCGGGCTGGCGGCACGCTGGTTCGCCGGCCGGAGGCCGGGCGGCTCCGATCGGCACCGGTCGGAATAACCGGCCACGGGCCTGCCGGTTCTGTTTTCCGGCACGCGCTGCGGCGAGAACGGACGCTGCGATCAGCCCCGACGTCGGAATGCAACGAAACTGGCGCCGTTGGAAAGATGCTTCAAATGGATTCAACCCAAGGTGATTCAGAAAAATAATCAAGCATGTACTTCTGATTGGCGAATTTTGAAGGTTGCTATTGTACAGTGTCTGAACTCTCAGACTAGCAGAGAACATTCCTGTGGATTGTCTTTGACCGCGAGGTAGATGTCCGAATCTGGGGTTGTGTTCTTCAGAAAATTTGTGGGAAATCAAGCTACGAAACCAGGAATATTTTTGTATCTGGATTTGGGGAAGGCTACGAATTTCTATGAGTTTTGCACTAGCAGTGGGTCGGATCTGGAATCTGGCTGACAACACTGTAGCTGAGGAAGAACATGAATTTCTAAAAATAGATAGAAGGCTGATAAAAAATTAATAAAATTTGTGGATGTAGGGGGTGATGGACAGAACTCCTAGTAAAATTGGGAGGGTTTGGACAAATCAAAAAGATGGCCGGAGGTGGGAAACACAAGGCTACTGTCACTGTAGATAGAGACAGGACATATCTGAGAATGATTAAAGACCAAAAATGTAAAAATAACAAACGATGGATTTTGGACCTTGAATTTTTTGTGGAGGAGGGGCTAGAAGGTAGGAACACACCATAAAAATTTCAATCCACGAAGAGGCCGTGGTTGATAGCAAGATTTTCGGGAAGAGGCTGCTATCTGCCAAGGATAGAACTTCGACGGCGGCTCGATGGCGGCACGAACGGCGGCGGCGGCGGCACAGATGATCACCGGAGATAGAGGGAAGGGTATAGAAGATAGAAATCACTCTATAACTGGAGGTTGGAGGAGAGAAACTAGAGGGAGAGAGGGGGCGCTCAAGAACACTCTTGATTTTCCAACAATTTTCTCTTCATTAATGCTAACAAATGGAAAATACAACCCTTTTATATGCCATGTGTCAAATCTAATCTACACCATTAGATCTAGGGGTGGGGAATGGAGGGCTGGGATTAAGTGTGAATGACACATAAAAATTAATAAAATACTAAGGGGAGAGGGGCGCCCCCTTGACCAAGGTAAGAGTTGAATGGGGTAGGTGGCCAACCATTGGAATATTGACCCATTTATCACCCATGTGTCCATATGACTAGTCCAACTTTCTAGATATCCACCTAGGATGGTTGACCAGCCCCACAAGGTGACATGGACCAATGGGAAAGGGCTGATGGCCCCCTAGCTGGACCTACTACACAATTGCACAAAAACCCACACAATCCATGGGAATGACTCATTGGCTTGTAAAGCCTTACATTTGCGTACATACTTTCCCAAGGATATAAACACAAACTAAAAGGACATAAATGTAAAAGAAAAAGTACATGCTCGGCGTCGATTCCCATCAACCATCCTACACCATGCTGGAGTGTGGCGATCGGCGGGCCACTATCCAGCCATGCGACACGGTCGCTAGGAGTTTCCAAGCCCTCGTCTTTCAGTCCGGGTTCTACGTAGGACGTCTGCCAGTGAGAGGAGGCCCTCCGAACAAGACGAGATGAGGATGTTTTCCCATCTTTCGGATGATAGCTCATCCCCAGTTGATGCAAGTTCGTCCAAAACCATACCCATTGGTGTCTTCAACTCCTACTCTTTCCTAGAGTTAGGTCCTAGACAAGGGAAACGCCATGGCACGGTTCGTTGCTCAACACACAACTCCTAAGCGCCGCTTTGTTCGTCCAAAACCATACCCATTGGTGTCTTCAACTCCTATTCTTTCTTAGAGTTAGGTCCTAGACAAGGGAAACGCCATGGCACGGTTCGTTGCTCAACACACAACTCCTAAGCGGCGCTTTGTTTCGGGATTAAATATATCCCGATTACATTTATGAGTTCCTCACTTATATCTTTTTACTTTGGTATAAGATTGGGTTAAATTATCTCACCTGTGGAGGTGGGATAGTTTAACATGGCTTAAGTCTATTTAACCTACTTTTAAGTAGATTATCTAAAAAAGTTTCCGTCAAATCAAAGAGGGATAAGTTACATCAAAAAGTAACTTATTCCTATGTTAAACTCCGAACAAAGCGACGCTAAGAGACGAGCATCGTCAGAGGGTCCTATTATACCCTTTCTCACGAAAGGCTTTGTAACTCGGTCCTCGTGTACAGATGTGAGTGTAACATACGCAACGGTTTGCAAAACACATTTATGAGAAGACTCTGAGTTTATAGTGCGCCCAGTACTTTAAACCATCAGAACAAAAGTTACAACAAGAAAAACGAGTTTAGGAAAAACCTCAGCACTTCATACCTTGCATCCAAATGGGCACGATCGAGGTCCTGATTAGTATGGTAAAAAAAAAAAACATACTCTTTGGCGCAGCATTTTAAGACATTCAACGGTCACAGCCCATCATACACCACACAAATTCCACCTAATTATTATTCTTCACAACGTGTTTTCTTACAAGACCCACCCAAGAGACCTGGATGCTTTCTTTGGTCTTCTTACAAAAAAGAAACTCAAAAGTTCTTGGCTGCCCCCAAGAAGACGATGAACACAGAATTGGCTCAAGTGTTCATCATTTCTTAGGGGAAAGGAAGAACAGGGGAGAGAGAGAGAGAGAGAGAGAGAGAGAGTTCCACCAGGGGAAAAAAATTCACATTCACAGGCTGTGGCTGATCATGCCGCAGACAACCACCAGGGCCATGATGAACGAAAGATCTGAATTGGGTTCCACAGCCAGGGCCAGGACGTCTTCTCCTAATATTACCCCTGAAGCTGTTTGCTTTCTCTTCACCTGTAGTGCCAAAACCAGAAAGCTTGCAGTTACTCTTTATGCATGCAGTATATATATATAGCACCACCATATATACGACCTACACGACCCCAGCTAGCTAGATGCCACAGCAAGAAAGATCAAAACAAAGAAACGGAGCAAGGGAAGCATTCGGGAATGAGGGATGTGTTACCTCTGCAACAGCAACCTCTCCCGTCACGTCAGTGATCTTGTAAGCAGATTTGCAAACCAAACCCTCTATTCTGTAGCAGCAGCCGTCGGCGTTTACGACTCTAACTTCACAAGCTGCGCCCCTGTTAAAGATCTTGAGGTGTTTGTTCGCCCTGAACGATGGGTCAGGCTCCTCCTGCTGCGAAGCAGCAGAGAATTTGTAGGCTTCCCATCCCCCCAATATCCGGAGATTCTGCGGAGAAAATCATATCTGCCCATGTTTTCTTAAGGTGTTCACAGGCGCATATATATATTTATATATCTGCACGTAGGTACAGGTGAACCGATCGAGCTAGAGAACATGATCGAACAGCATGAGAGTTACGGTGCTTAAGTACGTAATTACCTTCCTCCTGAGTATCCTAAAGAGCACTCTGCCGTCATGATCCATGAGATAGGCTTCGTCCCCACGCCTGCAGTCGTAGTTGTCGACGCGGTAGGCGAGGCGGCCCCCGGCGTCGTACACGGCGCAGCCACTGCCGTTGAGCACCAGCGACTTCATCCATATCGTGAAGACCTCCCTCTGCAGCGTAGGTAGCGGCGACGGCGAAGAGGGAGGAGGGGAGGGGGAAGTTTGTGCCTGGGGACGTGGGTAAACCTTTGCCATCACCCAGGTGACCAAGTGTTAGGGATGGTAATGCTCTATATATATATATATCTCTTTCTCTTTAAATATCATATATATATATATATATACATATATATCATAGATTTACGTGTTTATCATGGCTGATAATTAAAGTCGTCAAGAACAAGACCTTGCAATATTAAATGGCGGCAGACCAGTTTAATTTAATATTATTATTATTATTTATAGTGAAGAAGCCGCCTCCTGAAGATAGGGATCAAAGAAGGCGACGAGAGTTTTTTTTCTTTATTTTTTCATTGGCTTAATTTCTTGATTAAGACCGTAGTACTGCTTTAATTAATCAAATAAATATCACTTGTGATCGTGATTGATTCTGACTCAATTGAAAGCCAATCACCATACATGCATTATTTGGAGTAGGTAATTAATTAATTAATCCCCTTATCTCAGAGTCATGTTTAGAGTCGATGGATCGACTTGAGGAGAACGAGCTAGTCCTTACAAAATAATAATTAAAAGAATAAAGAAAGGAGTAACGAGGGGTTATCGACCAGTCTCCTCCAGAACAATTAAACGCTAATTAATCTATCAGTTTGAACGAACCAATTGCGACCAGCAACCTGTCGTTAATCACGTTCGTCTTGGCTAAGTACATGTCTAATCATGGCCCAGCACACTACGAAATCTCGCAAGAAACGGATCGAAAGGGACAGCCCCAATTAAGTTGTTCATTGGGGCCGATTTGTTTCGCGGTTAGGATAGATCGACCGATGAGAAAGAGAGCGGTGTGAGTTTCATCGTTCTCTCACATATAAAAGTATTAATTGGGATCGATTAACACACTCGACTCTCTGACGTCGACAATTACGTTAACTGCACCCGATTAACATGTAGACTCTCATGGTTTAACCGAGAGCGACGTGAGTCCTATCATTTCTCTCGTACACAAAATAGATAACTGAGATCGATTAGCGCATTCGACTCTCTTGACCATCTGTTAATTCCACCCGATTAAAAAAGTCCCACTCATGGATCTATATATCCCCACAAATAATTAATTAACTTCATCTCGGTTAATTAGGAAATGTGGTCCGCCATTTTATATATGACCGATTAAGCCATAATCTTTTAATTAATTAATTAATTAGAGTAATACTTAGTACAACTAGTGTATTAATTACCCCCACTGATGTAATTAATATAACATTTATTTTTAAAAAAATTGAGTGCTCTCACCCTAAATTTATTGGCCTCCACATCACATCATTAGGTGGCGTGACGTAAGACTCAAGTAAAAAAAAATTACCTCCACGTGAATAGTAAAAATACCATTAAAACAGTATTTTTCACTATTCATGTGATCTGATTTTTATTTTTATTTTTATTTGGTCTCCTTCCACGTCGTACGATGACATGACGGGAGAGTCAAATAAATTTAAGACGAGAGCTACTCAAAAAAATTAAAAATAATAATAAATATTATATTAATTATATCGGTGAGTGTAATTAGTACACTAAAGGCCGTTTTGTTATTAGAACATGAGATAGATATCACACCCGATGAGAGAGATAATCCACACCCTCCTCTCACACATATGCACCTTATTATCTTAATTGAAAAATAAAGGGCGGCTAAGTGCACAGCATTGCCATTTAAAGTAAAAAAATTAATGAGTTACTAATTAAAGTGGTATAGATCACATGTGCTCGAATTTGCACAGCTTTACTCTATATATTCAATTATCATAAGCCTTATCGCTTACGTGGCTGCTCACACATTGTCCTTGTCAGTGGCTTTAAATATTAGGCTCTGCTGATGACGATGGCCCTGACCGTTCCTAAAGTATGAATATATAATTATGTATATATTTGTATATATTTGCTCTAGAAGTTAATGGCGCGCGAGCGGCACCATATATATATATATATATATATATATATACGTGGCATATATATATATATATAAGAAAGCACCGAAGATTAATTTAGTGTGTAATTTGCAGTCTAATTATTTTTTGAAACGTCTTCTTGATTACTTACAAGTTATGCTGTTTTTATATTTTGCCTTTTTGTCTTCTATCAACGTGAGATTACTTTTTAAAATGTCTTCTTAATTACTTACAAGTTAAGTTAAATTTTGACACATGGATGATGACGAAGCTTGTTTGAGAAAGATGAGATGTGAAAAAAGAACGTGCAAAAAATAAAATCAATAATGAAAGATTTTTTATGAATGTATCTGCATAATTTAGCGTATGTATGTTTATATGTACCCCTGGTAGTTAACAATTATCAAGAATTCCTTTGAACTAAATGGTAGCTAGTGACTGTACATTTCCATTTCCCAGAGTATCAAAATTAATTTAAAGGAATATTATTAAAAGAAATTAAAAATTTATACTATATATTATAAAAGAATTGTCTGATTTTTTTCTCTAATTTAGTTTGAATCATCTAATTTTTTTCCTCCGATTGAATTATAGTTGTCTGATTTTTTTCATATGGTTCAGTTAGAATCGTATAATTTTTTATGTCTGATTTAGTTAAAATTATCCGATTTTTTTCTTAGATTTAATTCCAATTAAGTTAGAATTATCCAGTTTTTCCCCTCCAGTTCAGTTAGAATGGTCCGGATTTTTTTTTCTGATTTAGTTATGTGTCCTCTGATTCAGTTAGAATTGTCCGATTTTTTCCTCCGGTTCAGTTAGAATTGTCCAATTTTTTTCTTCTGGTTCAGTTAAGATTGTCCATTTTTTTTCTCCGATTTAATTAAGTGTCCTCCAATTCAGTTAGAATTGTTCGATTTTTTTCTCTGATTCAATTTGAATTGTCCGATTTTTTCCTCCGGTTCAGTTAGAATTATCCAATTTTTTTCTTCTGGTTCAGTTAAGATTGTCCATTTTTTTCTCCGATTTAATTAAGTGTCCTCCAATTCAGTTAGAATTGTTCGATTTTTTTTCTCTGATTCAATTTGAATTGTCCGATTTTTTCCCTCTATTTCAGTTACTAGTCTCTTCCAGTTTAAATTTTCATGACTCACATTTTTTCTCTTCCCTATAGAGTTTACAATAATACAATAAAGAATTAGACTCTTTACGTCTAGGACTCTCACAGGTGGAATCGCACGCCAAGAGTTTTGTATCTATCTAAGAGTCCAGCCCATACCTCATCAGGAGGTTACAACAATAGACAAATATTTAGAATAGAAAATACAAACTTAGAAATATCTCCTAGTCTTTATCTCCGACCGCTTCATCACCTTTGTGAGGTATAGAGTTCGAGTTGTGAAGGGAAACTGCACGTCGATCATCAGAACTGTTAACAACTTAATACTCTGTTACATAATTTTTTAAGTCATTTTATTTTTCCAGATTGTTGAGCTATTTACAACTCATCATGTACTCGCACCAGAGGTAGTCATATTTCTTAGTTATGCACGTTGGCTTCTATAAATTTTATTTATAAATTTTTAACTGAATGATTCTTAATTCATTTTATCTTCTTAGATATCATTGATCTTAAATATTAACCAGAATTATATTTTATGTATTTCTAAAGAAGGTGGTGAGAATAAAATATAAATTTTATCATTATGAACTATGAATCATTTGGTGCCATTCCAGATTATTAAAGAATATTTAAAATAGACGAGTTATTTCTAATATTTTATAGTTATATTTTTCATGTTTCTAAATCTGTCTAACTTAAGAGTTCGATTCATTTGAATTTTTTGTCTTTAAAGATCAAGTTCACGTTCTCTTCAACTTTCTTCAAATATTTTTACTTCTAAAAATTAATTTTATTTTTAAATTTTAAAAATTAATATGACTAATATATTGACAAAGTTCGATCACGTACATTTTATGACATAGTATAGTTTTATTTTTTATTACGCGTTACACGGGTTCCTTCAACTAATGTCGATAAATGAAAGATACTAAGGGCGTCTTTGACATCCCAACCCGGTTGACTTACTCGACCCCGGAGGGTCGAGTAAGTCAACCGAGGTCGATTAGGTGTCTTGTGTGCGAGGAGAGAGCGGTGGGACCCGCTCTCTCTCTCTCATCCGTTGGGTTATTTTAACCCGATATCAAAGACGCCCTAAAGTACTACTCTTAGGACTGATCATCGCATATCTCTTTATAACTAAAACTTAATTTTTGGAAAGAGTTTGATTAATTTGTCATTTTAATGTTTAAATTGTACTTAAATTATATGTATTAATCAAATGGAAGTCACAGTGACCATATATATCTAACTGCGGCCATTTAAACAAACAAATCCAAGAGTACTTTTGCCAATTGTTGAATCAGAGGTATAAATTATATAAACATAACATATTATAGGGATATATTTGTAAAACTCCCTAGCTAACGTGTATAATATATAGTAGGTAGGCTCCCTTCTTATATCGTAATAAGTCGTACAATTTGGATCATGGTGATCAGTGGTCATCAGCGAGGGATAGCATAGTTCTTGGACACATGACTCGCCGTGATTGGTCAGAAACGAACGCGCAGGATAGCGTGTGCGTGCGTGTGTGTGTGTGTGTGTGTGTTTTCTTAACAGGGGCTTTGACGAGCAAATTAATCAGATGCTTCCCTCCCGGCCTTTGTAATCTAACGAGATGTACAAACAAATGCCGCCCCCAACGTGTATATAATTATATACGTACACCACTCGAAGACGAATAAACAAACGCCGCCATCCGAGATGGAAAACACGAGGGAGTTTGAGTTTGAGATCTTGGAACGCGTACGGGTGACGCAAAGGAGTGCAGAAGATATTCTTGTGATAGGGCTCAACGCATGCACGCAGATCGTGAAAAGAGGATTGGGAGAGAGAGTACTCGGGGCCATTTCTTCTATTCTCTATTAAGGGCAGATTTGATGCGGGATTGGGTTATCTACCTCGATGGATGAGAGAGTGGCGGGTCTCATCCGCTCTCCCCACATCCGTCCCCTTTTAATCAGGGTCGGGTCGGGTGACTTACTCACAGGATGGAGCACGAATAAGTCACCCCACCCCCACGTCAAACCGATCCTATAGACTTATTTGATAATAGTTAAGAGGGGATAAATGTGAGAGAAAACTGTGGGATCGGTCCATAATTTTTTCTTACATATATTTGTTATTCTACCTATGAATTATGAATTGTACGAAGTATTCTGAAACATTCACTAAGTGTCTGAATGCTCAGGAAACTCATTCGACAAAGTGCAGTGTGAAGTTGACAGAACAAGGAAAAATCAGTCGATCGAATTCAATTTCAGTCGACTGATAAGCGCCCAAGTCGACTTGCAAATAGCTAGACAGCACAAGAAGAAAATCAGGTTTCGATCAACCAATGCTTGGGTTCGATCGGTCGACCGACTGGGGATTCAACTAACCTATGAAGAATGGGCCAAAGACATTGTGTTTAAAGTCAACTGAGACAAGTCCAAGACGTCAGGCGAAGGAGCTAAGTCAACTCAACAATGAGCATGTTGAAGATATTGTAGACTGGCCAATTAGTTAGACCGATAAAGGAAATATCGGTCGATTAAGTTCCAACTCAGTCGACGGATATGCAAGTCAGTCGACTGAATTTTGAAAAAGCAGTCGACCTAAGAGAAGTCAGTCGAGTGAATTTGGAAAAAGCAGTCGACCTAAGAGAAGTCAGACGAGTGATATTTTTTCTGGACTGCCCGTGTGATCAGTTGATCGTGTGCCAAATGGTCGTGTGCTGAAGCTCATGTGCTGACACACTCATGAGTCGACTCAGCAAGCCTCAGGTCGACTCATATCACCGGAAGATTCATGCAGCAGCAACATCTTCAGCTAGTAAACAGCAATAGCAACAACAACATCAGCAACTTCAACAAAGTCAGCAACAACAACAGCATCAACAGCTTCAGCAAAGTCAGCAACAACAATAGCATAGCCAGTAGCATCAGCTGCAACACCAACAACAGCTAGCAAATAGCAATAGCACAAGCAGCTAGCAGCATCAGCTGCAACAACAACAATAGCAGTAGCCACCAACAACATTAGTAGCAACAACCATCAACATCAGCAGCAACAACAATAGCCAACATAGCAACTAGCAATAGCATAAGCAGCAACAAACAAATTGGGTCGACTCAATGAAACTGTGAGTCGACGCAAGAAGTGCCATCTAGTCAGTTCTCGCCAAGCGAGTCGACTCAAGAATGAGACCAAGTAGACTCAAAAGCCTATCCATAACCATGCTTCAAACTCTGCAACAGACAAGTCGACTCAAGTTTGATGGCAATTCGACTTACAATGTCCTAGTAGTCTGAATCTTGCTAAGTGCAAAGACCAAGTCGACTCAGTTTCACACCAAGTCGACTTATCACTACAGCACGTGCAGCCTGCCAAGCAGAGCCAACTGGGCACGTGAGAACTTAAGTAGTCACATTGTAGCAACCCTGATAAATGAATATTGGAAATGAATTAAAACATATATATTACAGAAGTAATACAGATAATAAGAATAGGGTTAATTAGATGAAATAAAACAAATTACAAATAACGCCTCTTAGTAAGGCGTTAATTTAAAAAGAAACGCCTCTATAAACGGCGTGACTAAAGAAAGGACGCCCTCACCTGACGGCGTCAAATTCCAACGCCAAAGACGGTAAGGCAACAAAACGCCCCTATCTTGGGCGTGTTTTAAAACAAGGAACGCCCTTATACAAGGCGCTTCTTAAGACACGACCTGAACAAGGTCGTTAATTAAAGAAACGACGCCCTGACCAAAGGCGTTAATTTCATTCGTGACCGTTCGAACCCAGAGCTTATCCAGGGAAAGATCAACCTAATCTAGTAAGTGTCTATTAGAGTAAGGACTCTATTAGGGATATATTACCCTCAATCAAACACTACTTTTATTAGGACTCCAAAATCCTATAAATATACCCGATCGATCCAACCCTAAACCATTTGATCGATCTACTGCTACACGGTAAGTGAAGAACATACGTTCTTCTTATTTTCTTTTGCCCTTCTGTTTGCAGTCGCATGAAGAATATTGATTATTCTTCTTCTCCTTTAATGCAGGTTAAGGATCAGGTGCTTGCGTAAAGAACAAGGTTATGTTCTTCGTTATTTGTCCTAGCTTCCGGTATATCTGTGAAGATTATTAATCTTCCTTCGTTTCCTCTCCAGGTTGACGGAAGAACGATTGTTCTTCTTCTATTAAGTTGCAGTTGAAGCTTCAGACCCTTTCGTCTCCAAATCCATTATTAAGGTAGGATTTTCTCAAGTAACGTAGCCCAAACAAGTGATTTAATATATATACCAGCATTACATGCATGTAGTATAGTTTCTGCTGGCTTTAATATGTTTTCTGTAATGTTTTTGAAAGAGACGCCCATGTCTAGGGCGCTACTTTTAGAAACGACCTGCACTAGGTCGTCAATTTAAGATTTGACGCCCTGACCTGTAGGCGTTAATTTCATGAAAAATCGCATGTAATTAATAATTGATCCTGTTTAAAATTCAATAAATATGAAATATCGATTCTAATATCTTGCATGACTCTACCTGTAAATTCCTGCTAATTTTCTTGTCATGACCATGTCTCCTGTCTTGGAATTTTATTTCCTGAAATATTGTAAATTCCTTGAATTCACGACCTAGACATGGTCGTTTTATATTTGTTAACGCCCCACCACAGGGCGTAAATTGAAAAGAAACGCCCCTTCCTAGGGCGCTTATATGTTAAAAATTCTGCAAATATGTATTCTGAAAAAAATTGAATTAATGAGTAACGCCCCTTCCAAGGGCGTGTTTTCTATAAATCCTGAAAATTATTTATATTCTGACAGATATGTAAATAATAAGACGCCTTCTGGTGAAGTCGTCAACTCTTGAAGAAACGCCCCTGTCCAGGGCGTGTTTTAGATAAATAACTGGATTAATGAAAATTCTGCAAAATGGAAACATGTATAAACGCCCTTATGTTAGGCGTTAATTACTTGAGAAACGACTTGACCTAAGTCGTTATTTTACTGTAAAACTGATTTTTCACTATTTCTGTTAACCGATGCTTTCATATGTTATATAATATATATATCGGCACTATTCTCCACTCCGTGAGTATAGTCCCACGTTTCATGTTGTTTTATCGATCACACTCAACTCTCATTGACATACAAGCTCTCCATTGGACATTCCGTTCCTTTGGACTAGCGAGTTAGTCATAGAGACCTCCGTAAGACTCCTCGTAGCCTTGGATTCCCTCAAGGCTGACTGAGCTGGTTGTACCCTAAAAACCCATTACACGATCCTTGCCATGTCAATCTAAAAAAACATGGTATACCGGCCCTTATGATTATACAAAGAGTATATCATAAGAAATTCTTAATGGGATGATGATATCATGCCATATCATGTCGTTCTTGTAAACCTCAATTCTATGATAAGAATGAGGGTATCTTGCTTGATATAATGTTCATGTGGACCTCAATTCTATATAAAGAATGTCCATATTGATTTGTCATGGTACCTAAGTTAAGGGAACCATATTCTACCTAATTTTATCGATATCGTGATTATACCGTTATTATCGCCATTCTATGTCCTTTGTCATATTTTTAGACTATATTCTGTCAAAGTTGTCATACATGTCTACAAGCTTGAATATTGAAATTCTATATTGGCTATATAAACAAGAGTGGATGTCAAAAATACATGATAAATGCCTGCGCATATAGGGCCCGATCTAGTCTTGGGAGGAGCACCCGAAAGTACTTGTGCCCATGGGAGTTAAAATGATAAGGTATCTGGCATTATACCGAGTGCATGACTTGCTTGATTGGACATTCCACACACATCTTGTACTTGAATCGTACTTGACTTGACATGAAATGCGTGGCCCGAAAAAGGGTAATTACTTGCTTGCTTGATACATGATAGCCAAAGTTCTTGACATGACTTGTTAAACGTACTTGCTTGAATATCTTGAATAAACTTGTTATCTTGTTGAAAGTTCACGATTAAGTTCATCTTATTTCCTTGATATTACATTCTCTCTATCTTGTCGTTTTATACGAGCATGCATAGCTTTATTGCATTCATGAAATATGTAATTACTTAAAACCCTTGCTAGTACTTGAGATATAATTTCCTACTGAGCGTTCGTTCATCCCGTTTGTCCCTTTGTACTTTTCAGGTAAGTCCGACGACGATGGAAGTCAATCGGATGGGAATGGTCAAGAGTGAAAGTGATAGAGCTTCTACAAGTGTCATCTAGTCTTTTCTATAGTTTCTTGAGTCAACTATGTATTCTTTTCCTTTTATTAAACAGAGTATTGGATTTGTAATAGCCTATTATGGAATAAAGGATTGGGTTATCTTGCTATTTTGCGCATCTCTGTCTTTGTGTCGAATACACGACCACTCTGATTGACATGATTGATATAAACTCGTCGCGCACCTCCGGGTATCTTCCGCGCTCGGGGCGTGACAGTTTTTGTGGTATCAGAGCCTAAGGTATTCAATTCCTAGGAAAACCCAAGTCCAAGGATAGGTTTCAAAACATTTAACCAAGTGAGGTTGGGTAGAACCAAGGGTTAATGGTCAATAAGACTCTTATAAGATCATGGAGATATAATACTAACGTAGCTATTGTAATTGTAGGATAATGGCTGCCGAACGTGCTCAATAGCGCAACATGCAGCGTACCCTCCAAGGGATGACTCAAGTGCTACAACAGGTAGCACAAGGTGGTGCTCCACGAACTGGAAGCTTACACCAAGCCTTTAAGAACATGAATCCCCCGAAGTTTATGGGATCGACCGATCCGGACGATGCCGAGTATTGGGTTCGGGAGACCGAACGCATATTCCGTGTCATGCAATGCACGGATCAGGACAAAGTTCTATTAGCTACATTCCAGTTAGAGAAAGATGCTAGATGCTGGTGGGAGTCTATTGAAGCCACCATCGATCCTACTCAAGTAACATGGGAAGAATTTGTGGAATACTTCAATGCTAAATATTTCTCGGACCGAGTCCAAGAAAAGAAGGCTGCAGAATTCGCTGCATTAAAGCAACGATCTTTATCATTAGCAGATTATGAAGCTCAGTTCTCCATGTTGTCTAGATATGCTAAGCATCTTATTAGCACGGAGAAGATGAAAGCCCGTAGATTTCTTAATGGGCTTAGGCCCCACTATATTACTCAGCTAGCGCCGATGGATATTCAAGTTTACTCTGAAATCGTGCGCCGAGCACAATTACTGGAAGATGCCACGGAACTATCTGATAGGATCCGTGGAAAAGACAAGAAGGAACAAGTCACGGGTTCGGGTTCTTTCAAACCCAATTTCAAGAAGAGGCCCAACAATGGAGGTTCATCCTCTCAAGATTCCAAATTCAAGAAAACCAAGCCTTTCTCTATCACCACTACCCCTTCGAACACAGTTTGCAAGCATTGTGACAAGGCTGGTCACAAGACAGAAGAATGCTGGAGGAAATTAGGAGCTTGTCTCCGTTGTGGGAGTCGCGAACATCGGATTCCCGATTGTCCATTGATGAATGACCAAGCCGGTGACGGTAAACGCCCGGTGATCAAGAATGCTCGTCTTCATGCAATCCAGGAGACCGAACCAGAAGAAGAAGGCGGATTGGTGGAAGGTACATTGAAAATTTATTCCAAAAGTGCTTATGTCTTATTTGATACGGGTGCATCGCATTCCTTTATTTCTAAGAAGTTTGCCGACCCGTTACCATTAGAACCAGAATGGATAAAAATAGTTCTAACTACTCCTCTTGGAAGTGAAATGATATTACTCATCACTACCAAAACTGTGAGGTCATGGTTCAAGGTAGGAATTTACCTATAGATCTCATATGCCTCGATCTAAAGGAGTATGATGTTATACTGGGAGCGGACTGGTTATCCAAATACCAGGTAACGGTTGATTGCCGCAATAGCCAAATTGCTTTCAAAGGTTTTCCAGAATTAGTTTTTACTCGCCCCAAGAGTCGGAGCAAATCCCCTCTTATTTCGGCTCTTCGAGCAAGCAAGCTCGTCAGGAAAGGATGTGTATCCTTCCTTGCATTTGTCACAGTTAAGGAAACAAAGGACACTAAGATAGAAGACATTCAGGTAGTGCAAGAATTTCCAGACGTATTTCCGGAAGATTTGCCGGGATTACCCCCTCAAAGAGAAGTGGCCTTCACCATTGACTTAGTCCCTGGTGCTGGTCCTGTTTCAAAGGCACCATATAGAATGTCCCCTGCTGAACTCAAAGAGTTGAAGGAGCAGTTGATGGAACTAATTCGAAAAGGGTTTATTAGACCAAGTACTTCCCCGTGGGGAGCACTAGTCTTATTTGTAAAGAAGAAGGATGGATCCATGAGATTGTGTATCGACTATCGACAGTTGAATCATCTTACTATCAAGAACAAGTATCCACTGCCGAGAATCGATGAGTTATTTGATCAGATTTCTGGATCCAAATATTTTTCCAAGATTGATCTCAGGTCGGGTTATCATCAATTGAGAATCAAGGATGAAGACATTCATAAGACTGCATTCAGAAGCAGGTATGGCCATTACGAATTTGTTGTTATGCCTTTTGGACTAACAAATGCCCCTGCTGCCTTTACGCAGTTAATGAATAGCATATTCAGGCCTTACTTGGATCAATTCATAGTAGTCTTCAGTGATGATATATTGATATATTCCAAGAATAAGGAAGAACATGAAGAACATTTGAGGATTGCATTGCAAGTCTTGAGGACAAATCAATTATACGCTAAACTCAGCAAATGCGAGTTCTGGCTTGAAGAAGTGGCTTTTCTCGGACATGTTATATCAAAGGATGGATTATCTGTAGATCCGTCAAAGGTTGAAGCTGTAAGAAACTGGGAAAGACCTACTAATGCAAGCGAGATCATAAGTTTCTTAGGTCTTGCAGGCTATTATCGGCGATTCATCAAAGATTTCTCTAAGATCGCCGTACCCCTCACAAGGTTAACTCGCAAGGAGATCCGATATGAATGGAGTGAGGAATGTGAAAGAAGTTTCCAAACTCTCAAAGATCATCTCACTACAGCTCCGGTCTTAGCTCTACCAATAGAAGGAGAGAAATTCGAGGTCTACACAGATGCTTCTGGCATTGGCCTCGGATGTGTCCTAATGCAACAAGGAAAGGTCATAGCATACTCTTCACGTCAACTGAAGAAGCATGAGGAGAATTACCCCGTCCATGACTTAGAACTGGCCGCGGTGGTATTTGCCCTAAAGATATGGAGACACTATCTCTATGGAGTACAGTTCACTGTCTACTCCGATCACAAAAGTCTCAAATATCTATTTTCACAGAAAGAGCTAAACATGAGACAAAGACGCTGGCTAGAATACCTCAAGGACTTCGACTTCAATAAACAATATCATCCCGGAAAGAGTAATTATGTTGCTGATGCCCTTAGTCGAAAGCCGAGAGCAATGATAGCCAATTGTATGATACAAGAATGGAGGTTACTTGAACAATTCTCCGAGCTCAATATAAGCTTGGACCCGGAATCCAAATTTGTTACATTATCTCATGTAAGCATACAGTCAGACTTATTATCTGAGATACAAGCACTTCAGGATGATGATCCTATATTAGTGGAAATCAAAGGCAGATTAGAAGGACAATCTGATTTTCAACTAACTTCTGATGGAAGATTATTGTTCAAAGACAGAACTTGTATACCAGATTGTCCAGAATTAAAGAAGAAGATCTTAGATGAAGCTCACAGATCAAGGTACACTATTCATCCTGGATCAACCAAAATGTACCAAGATGTAAAGAGGAACTTTTGGTGGCCCAACATGAAAAGATAAATAGCGGACTATGTATCACGCTGTCTCACATGCCAACAGGTCAAGGCAGAACACCAAAAGCCTGCTGGAAAACTACATCCTCTAGATATTCCTAAGTGGAAGTGGGAGGATATTGGTATGGACTTCATCATGGGTTTATCTAAATCGAAAGGAGGACATGATGGAATCTGGGTTATCATTGACCGATTAACTAAATCGGCGCATTTCTTGCCAATAAAAAGCCGATGGTCAATTGATGTGCTAGCTGCACTATACATCAAGGAAATAGTCAGGATACATGGGATTCCTGTCTCGATCGTGTCTGACAGAGACCCTCGCTTTACTTCTCATTTCTGGAAGGGTCTACAACATGCGTTGGGAACAAGGCTTAACTTTAGTACAGCTTTCCACCCACAAACGGATGGTCAGACCGAAAGAGCTAATCAAGTTGTTGAAGATATGCTTAGAGCATGCATCATTGACTTTGGAGGAAGCTGGCATGACCACTTGCCATTAATTGAATTTGCATATAACAACAGCTACCAAGCTAGTATCCAAATGGCACCTTTTGAAGCCTTATACGGAAGGAGTTGCAGATCACCCATATGTTGGAACGAAGTTGGAGAAAAACAACTGTTAGGTCCAGACATGGTAAGGGATACAACTGAGAAGATACAAGTAATCAGAGAAAGATTGCAAGTTGCTCAGACGAGACAAAAGGCTTATGCTGATACAAGAAGGAGAGATCTTGAATTCCAAATCGGAGATCATGTATTTCTCCGGATATCGCATGGACGTGGCATACGAAGATTTGGTGTTAAGGGTAAGCTTACGCCAAGATTCATCGGACCATTTGAGGTACTTGAAAGAGTTGGCGAGGTTGCTTATCGCATCGCGTTGCCTCCTCAATTGTCCGAGGTACATAATGTATTTCACATATCCATGTTGAAAAAGTATGTGCACGATCCATCGCATATTATCAAGCATGGAGATCTAGTGATCAAGAAAGATCTCACCTATGAACAGAAGCCTTTGAAGATCTTAGATTGAGAAATACGAGCTCTAAGGAATAAGGTAATTACTATGCTTAAGGTGCAATGGAATAAGAATTCTGAACACGAAGCAACATGGGAGACCGAAGAATCTATGAAGAAACGATTTTCCGAGTTATTCTAAGAGGTATATGTTCTACACTCTCCACGTGTATAATTATATATATTGAATTTGGGGACCAAATTCTTTTTAAGTGGGGGAGGGTGTAGCAACCCTGATAAATGAATATTGAAAATGAATTAAAACATATATATTACAGAAGTAATACAGATAATAAGAATAGGGTTAATTAGATGAAATAAAATAAATTACAAATAACGCCTCTTAGTAAGGCGTTAATTTAAAAAGAAACGCCTCTATAAACGGCGTGACTAAAGAAAGGACGCCCTCACCTGACGGCGTCAAATTCCAACGCCAAAGACGGTAAGGCAACAAAACGCCCCTATCTTGGGCGTGTTTTAAAACAAGGAACGCCCTTATACAAGGCGCTTCTTAAGACACGACCTGAACAAGGTCGTTAATTAAAGAAACGACGCCCTGACCAAAGGCGTTAATTTCATTTGTGACCGTTCGAACCCAGAGCTTATCCAGGGAAAGATCAACCTAATCTAGTAAGTGTCTATTAGAGTAAGGACTCTATTAGGGATATATTACCCTCAATCAAACACTACTTTTATTAGGACTCCAAAATCCTATAAATATACCCGATCGATCCAACCCTAAACCATTTGATCGATCTACTGCTACACGGTAAGTGAAGAACATACGTTCTTCTTATTTTCTTTTGCCCTTCTGTTTGCAGTCGCATGAAGAATATTGATTATTCTTCTTCTCCTTTAATGCAGGTTAAGGATCAGGTGCTTGCGTAAAGAACAAGGTTATGTTCTTCGTTATTTGTCCTAGCTTCCGGTATATCTGTGAAGATTATTAATCTTCCTTCGTTTCCTCTCCAGGTTGACGGAAGAACGATTGTTCTTCTTCTATTAAGTTGCAGTTGAAGCTTCAGACCCTTTCGTCTCCAAATCTATTATTAAGGTAGGATTTTCTCAAGTAACGTAGCCCAAACAAGTGATTTAATATATATACCAGCATTACATGCATGTAGTATAGTTTCTGCTGGCTTTAATATGTTTTCTGTAATGTTTTTGAAAGAGACGCCCATGTCTAGGGCGCTACTTTTAGAAACGACCTGCACTAGGTCGTCAATTTAAGATTTGACGCCCTGACCTGTAGGCGTTAATTTCATGAAAAATCGCATGTAATTAATAATTGATCCTGTTTAAAATTCAATAAATATGAAATATCGATTCTAATATCTTGCATGACTCTACCTGTAAATTCCTGCTAATTTTCTTGTCATGACCATGTCTCCTGTCTTGGAATTTTATTTCCTGAAATATTGTAAATTCCTTGAATTCACGACCTAGACATGGTCGTTTTATATTTGTTAACGCCCCACCACAGGGCGTAAATTGAAAAGAAACGCCCCTTCCTAGGGCGCTTATATGTTAAAAATTCTGCAAATATGTATTCTGAAAAAAATTGAATTAATGAGTAACGCCCCTTCCAAGGGCGTGTTTTCTATAAATCCTGAAAATTATTTATATTCTGACAGATATGTAAATAATAAGACGCCTTCTGGTGAAGTCGTCAACTCTTGAAGAAACGCCCCTGTCCAGGGCGTGTTTTAGATAAATAACTGGATTAATGAAAATTCTGCAAAATGGAAACATGTGTAAACGCCCTTATGTTAGGCGTTAATTACTTGAGAAACGACTTGACCTAAGTCGTTATTTTACTGTAAAACTGATTTTTCACTATTTCTGTTAACCGATGCTTTCATATGTTATATAATATATATATCGGCACTATTCTCCACTCCGTGAGTATAGTCCCACGTTTCATGTTGTTTTATCGATCACACTCAACTCTCATTGACATACAAGCTCTCCATTGGACATTCCGTTCCTTTGGACTAGCGAGTTAGTCATAGAGACCTCCGTAAGACTCCTCGTAGCCTTGGATTCCCTCAAGGCCGACTGAGCTGGTTGTACCCTAAAAATCCATTACACGATCCTTGCCATGTCAATCTAAAAAAACATGGTATACCGGCCCTTATGATTATACAAAGAGTATATCATAAGAAATTCTTAATGGGATGATGATATCATGCCATATCATGTCGTTCTTGTAAACCTCAATTCTATGATAAGAATGAGGGTATCTTGCTTGATATAATGTTCATGTGGACCTCAATTCTATATAAAGAATGTCCATATTGATTTGTCATGGTACCTAAGTTAAGGGAACCATATTCTACCTAGTTTTATCGATATCGTGATTATACCGTTATTATCGCCATTCTATGTCCTTTGTCATATTTTTGGACTCTATTCTGTCAAAGTTGTCATACATGTCTACAAGCTTGAATATTGAAATTCTATATTGGCTATATAAACAAGAGTGGATGTCAAAAATACATGATAAATGCCTGCGCATATAGGGCCCGATCTAGTCCTGGGAGGAGCACCCGAAAGTACTTGTGCCCATGGGAGTTAAAATGATAAGGTATCTGGCATTATACCGAGTGCATGACTTGCTTGATTGGACATTCCACACACATCTTGTACTTGAATCGTACTTGACTTGACATGAAATGCGTGGCCCGAAAAAGGGTAATTACTTGCTTGCTTGATACATGATAGCCAAAGTTCTTGACATGACTTGTTAAACGTACTTACTTGAATATCTTGAATAAACTTGTTATCTTGTTGAAAGTTCACGATTAAGTTTATCTTATTTCCTTGATATTACATTCTCTCTATCTTGTCGTTTTATGCGAGCATGCATAGCTTTATTGCATTCATGAAATATGTAATTACTTAAAACCCTTGCTAGTACTTGAGATATAATTTCCTACTGAGCGTTCGCTCATTCCGTTTGTCCCTTTGTACTTTTCAGGTAAGTCCGACGACGATGGAAGTCAATCGGATGGGAATGGTCAAGAGTGAAAGTGATAGAGCTTCTACAAGTGTCATCTAGTCTTTTCTATAGTTTCTTGAGTCAACTATGTATTCTTTTCCTTTTATTAAACAGAGTATTGGATTTGTAATAGCCTATTATGGAATAAAGGATTGGGTTATCTTGCTATTTTGCGCATCTCTGTCTTTGTGTCGAATACACGACCACTCTGATTGACATGATTGATATAAACTCGTCGCGCACCTCCGGGTATCTTCCGCGCTCGGGGCGTGACACACATGACTACTTGCTCCAAGACAACATCCTTAATTGAGTCTGGGATACGTACATTGGCTTCTAGAAGGTCTTAGAACAGAATTTTTTAAATGGTTTCTTCTGGTCCAATTAGAAGACATGTCTGAAAAAGGTCTAAGGACAGAAAATCTTCATTTTGTCTTGGACCTATCAGATAATAGACCTGAAAGGGGGTACTTTCTTGACAGAATAGCATCCAGACAAAGATCTTCTTTTTATCAAGGACCAATCATGTTTTTTGCTAGGAAAAATGTATTTTGGAAGCAAGTTCTGCCTATAAATACAAGGGGTTACCTGCAAATGAACTTGCTGCACTTCACAAGAGAAGAAAAGGGGTGGGAAAGTGCTGAAGCACCCAAGATTGAGCGCAGCTCAAGAAGAGAAGAAAGAGAGTCTGAGCAGATAAGGAAGAAGAGAGAGAGAGAAAAGTTGAGAGAGATCTTTCCACCTACTGAAAGAAGAAGTGTGAAGCCGTATGTCTGAAAAAGCCTTGCTCACATCATAAAACGCTTCCGAATTTAAATCTGAAGCTACATTGTGTTTCTTTAACTTTGTCTCTTGTGTTTTTTCCTTTGCTTTCCATTTTTATTTTCCCTTCTAAATATTTTTGTGTAGCAAAACCCGTGTTGTCTAGCAGGGTATTTCTGGATCCCTATTTTGGGATCGTGTGTGTTCTTGTTAGTTTCTAGCGTGTGTGTGTGCGAGGAGGATGTTCCTCGCTGTCAAGTTGTGCGACAGCTAATGTATGCTGTGGGATCCGCGTGTGTGTGTGGTGTTCTTCTTGCGCAAGAGTGAAGCCTGACCGCGTTGGTGAGGGGTGGACGTAGACGTGCAATGTTGCAGCCGAACTATCTTAAAAACTCCTTGAGTAGTGGTGCGTCTGTGTGTTTGATCTATTTCTTCTACCTCCATTCACAGGGATTTAAGATGTTTCCATCGTCTTTGTTCTGCAAGGGAACGGATTACAGTGTCTTTGCTCAAAGGTTTCTGCACACACACACCAAAAAGTTATCTTCTGCACACTCATTTGAAAGACCTTGTCCACTGTCTTGGGTAGGGACAGTTGTTAGATATTTGAGCCAGTTCACTTCCTGCTTGTAAATTCTTTGGGGTAAAGTTTATAAAACTGATCTATTCACCCCCCTCTAAATCTGTTCGTATCATCTAACAGTCACAAGAGGGAGGGCAAAGGCAACAATAGGTGGTGGGCCGGAGGAGGAGCCAGGAACATCAGACGGGAGAGGAAGGAGAGGTGCACTCACTCCTCCCCCCTGGCCGACGACTACTAGGAAACCCCAATAGAGCCACAGAAGGGCGTCAATGGCATTCAGGTGTAATTTCTCGAGTTTGTTAAAGTCCTCTGTGAAATATGTTTTAGCTCAGCAAATGGCAGATGTAGATAAGTTAAAGGAATATGGCTTATTTAGAATTGGTTAAAATATATCAGCCAATCCAATAAACTCAAAAGGCTTCAAACAAAGGATGTTAGCACAGCTATTTAAATGTTTAAGCTTATGACAGTGAATGCAATGAAGCTAGAGACTTAAACATGCAATAAAAATGTATCAGCCAAGGATATGATTGTCAAGGCATAGCTGATATATAAACATGAAGCTTTATAGGATGGCTGTGTAAGGAAAAGCTGAGAAGTATCACAGTCAAATATGAGTGTGCATAAAATCACTCAAGAAAAATAGATCAATAATGTGTAGCTGATTTGGAGCGATTATGGTACACACACTCTATTATATTGTCATTTAGATCAAGGATAGATAACTAAGGTAAGACTGAAATAACCATGACTAATTAAGGCATATTGCTGACGTAACATGTTTGTCGCCATGGTGTAGAGAGTCAGCTGAGGAGAGATTCAATGAGAGCACAAGTGAGTCAGATTTGAATGCCTTAGTTGTATAGGTGATCAGAAGATGTTCTTGATAATTGTATCACCTATGAATCTGAATGGTTTATGATACAACTGAGAAGAAAGAAGGTAAGAATATTGCAGCTGTATTTCTTTAAATGATACATTCAGATGGATATTACTCAGTCAGATAAAGAATACTCAGATAAACTCAGTTGCATGTACATTCCAACATAGATAAAACATATTCAAGGAGTGCAGCTGGCATTTCAATCAGATGTTAAATGGGCAAGAGCAAATGTTCAATAAAGTGGATATATATTTGTCAGATATTTATCAAGCTGAAAAGAGCTCAGGTGAAAAACACTAAGGCATTGTTTGTTAACCGAGCACGGTTACCGTGCTCGACCTCGGAGGGTCGAGCATGGTAACCGCCCTCGGTTAACCCCTTTTGTGTGAGAGGGAGGCGGGTCTCGCCGGGGTTTCTCTCTCCCCGATTCCCGATAACCGGCCAACCACCCCGCTATCAAAGCGGGCCTAAAAGATATGCAACAAGGCTTGCATGTTTTTCTTTAGATGCAAGGCAGAAGAATAGATACTTAATTAATTTCAGGCCTGATCCTGAGCACAGAGGTTGAAACAATCAGATTTGGTGAAGTACAAAGACTTCGACTGTGTAAACTCAGTTGAATGCTTCGACTATATTCAGATATTTTTTCTAATACCAATTTGCGAGAAAAATATTGACTACGTCCAGTCGTAGAATATTCAACTGGATTAGATCACATAATAAGCATGTCAATTGAATGGTTTTTTGGCTAAATAAGAGGTCCGACAATGTTTGTATAAATTGCCCTACATACGATTGAAAGATTAAAAGGTATCAAGTTAGGAAGTGTAGCAAGTGATTTAACTGGATTAGGAATTCAGTAGAAAATGCAATTGAGTAAATATTGTGAATATAATCATTTAAGTGCACTGACTGAGTAAATGATTTCGACTATAGCAAGAGGAATCAAATTGAGAAGTATAGCCAAAACTATCTGAGGATAGTTTCATAAAATCAGATGGTGATTGTCCTTAGAGAATGCATTTGAGTCTTGTCAACTGGCTAGAAGGCGATCGAATCGATCAATAGAGGTGGCGGGCCTGTCCAGGGAACAGTGGAGAGTAGCTAGAGGTGGCGACCATATCTAAGGGTCACCAGCGCAGGTGTTGGCCGATGATATGCTGCCCCGGTCGTTGCCTCCATCCCGATCCAACATCGAGGAGAGCGAATCGGCACCCTTCGTTGGTTTTCTACGCAGGATATCGCTGTGAATGCCACAACTGTGGATCATCAGCACAGCCACAAGCCGGCAATGGTCAGTGATCCACGCCGATCTAGTGCCATGGAGGGTAGATCGGTGGCCATCACCAGTTTTCTATGTAGGGGACCGGTGGTGAATGTCATGGCCTTGGCTGGCCGACATAGCTATACGTCGGCAATCTGTGTACGCCTCCTCCATCCAAATCCAATGCCAAGAAGGGCGGCTTGTGACTGTTTTTTGCAAAATCAAAATTTTTAAAAGGTGAGGTATGACCGATAAAGCTCCTATGAAATAAAAGAAATCAAGGTAGAAAATAAATATTCAAGGCTAAAGAGGGCAAGCAACCACTCGAAGATGCATTAGCTTTTGCAAACTTGGAGACTCTAGATCCTAATACAGAGGATGAAAACTCCTTCTCCATCTGGTTCATCATAGAGTAGGATTGGGGATGATGCATCAGGGAGTACACGGAATGCGTCTTGTTCCCCTAGTGGTGGCGGTACTCATGGTGGTCAGGGCAGTGGTGCTGGGGGCCAAGATAGTGGTGGTCACAGTGTCAAAGGCATGTACTTCACAGGCGAGTAGGACTTCTCACATGTCACATGAGATTACATAGATCATAATGCTCCAGAGCCTAACAAATGGGAGAGAGAGTGATCTGCATATGTCACCTGCTATTATAGCTTCCATTGTGAAGGCGCGAGCATTGCCACAGATTGTGGCCTTTATTATAACCACTTAGTATGCGATTTGCCGTTGAGGATCGATACAGAAGAGGAATGACTTCTTTTGGCTGAGTCGATGATCGTGCTTCACTTGGTCTGCACAACCTAATACAATATTTAGGTTAATGCTTAGGTGTTGGAGCAACGACTATGGAGTCCGAGTTATAGGACCATTAGTCGAGCTATGACTATGAAGGTCGATCTATAAGATCATTGGCCAAGCTATAACTGTGATGGGTTGAGATTGAGTTAAAACTCCCTGTGATAGCTCAGGGCCGAGTTAAGACTCAAGACTCTCTTGAGCTAACACTTAGGATATCTCGGGACCAAGTTAAGACTCTTCCTAGGATGGCTTAGGTCCAGTTAAGACTCTTCTTGTGAAGGTTCGGGGTCGAGTTAAGATTCAAGAGCCTTCTTAGCTAACACTTAGGTGCCTTTCACTGTTTTTCGAAAGACTTCCTTCATGGTATGACACCTTGCAGAGGGGCCCGTTTGACACGTGGGGTGTGCCATATTTGATAGTTCTTCCTGAGCCCTCAGATAAATGTTCTAAATGAGCGGGGCGGTGGCTAGTGGACTAGCCTCTGGCCTATTAGGTCGAGCTGTATTATTAGACTTTTTGGGAAGAATCCCCTCTTAGGGAGTTAATGCAAATGTTGATCTCAATAACCGTACTCCCATCAAAATTATTTTTATGCCAGAACAAACTTCGAAATTGTTCAGTACGACGACGAGAGATTTTAACTGAGGGACACTACTTTCAATAAGAGAGTTCATTAACATATTGGAGGCGTGCAATCCGAAATGCCTTTTTTGTAATCAGGATTCATCTAATCAAACCATATTATTTTGCTACATATAGTACATTTTGCTGTGCTTGATAGTCAGTAACATAAAAAGAAGTGGGGACAATAGAAAACCCCTAGAGCTTTCAAAGAAACCATGAGCATTAAGGATGATTGGAAACTGATGTCTTCTCAAAATAGCTCACAAGCACTTCCAAGATAGCCAATAATAAACTTTGTTAAACTCAAGTTTACATGCTATAGCCCCTTCTAATTTTCTTTCTTAAGAGAGAATGGAAACCCCATGTGCTAAACATGAGATTAAGCATCTTTCAATCTCCTTCCAAATATAAAACCTGCCTGAAGTTCATGGATCAACTTTTGTAAGAAGTGTTTAACCTACAAGCAAATCTTGAAGAGTGATGGTTGCAGGTTGCCCCATGGGAGTGAAAGTGGGGTTTTTTCCTGAACATCTTGGGAGATGAGACTCACCCCCCTCGAACCTACACTATTGACAAACCCTGTTTCTTTGTTTTTAGGGCCACTTTGTTATCGGAACATGGGTGGATATCACACCCGATGAAAGAGATAATCTGTTGAGGCCCACACCCTCCCCTCACACACATGCACCGTATTTGACCCCGGGTGGCGTGTTCGACCACAGAGGGTCGAACACGGTGTCCTAACTGAAAAACAAAGAGGACCTTGGAGTTTTTTTAGATCTTTAGATAGGGGGTGACGTATACGGTAAGTTAGAGAGAGGTGAGTCTCGTCTATTAAATTTTTCCAAAAAAAAAATCACGGCACCCCATGGCGGTGTCATTAGGGGGGGGGGGGGAGTTGAAGCAAGTATTACTCAATCCTGAATTTTTATGATAGCCAAGATTATATACATGGTAGATATTTATTTTTCTAAAGTTCCATAGGTGAACTTCATCTATTGTATATAACTTCTTTTGAAACGTGTGAGGCTTTCTCCCGGGACTCTCCAATTTTGCAGGAGTTTATTATCAGGTCATGGTAATTTTTTAAAGGGTTTTTTACATATTAATCCCTACAAATTTATCGAATTATCGATTAGTCTCTCAATTCTGACTATTATTTTAATAGTCTTTATAATCTTAGTCGTTACACATTTAAGTCCCTACCATTCATTCAATTAACTAAACTATAGTTACCTTATACTAAAGGAAATGAAAATACTAACTTACGCCTGAGTTAAGTGTGAGTGGGTGAGAGAGAGATAGAGAGAGGGGTGGTAGCCTCTGATTCACCTCCGGCCTCCCTCCCCCACCCCTGCTACCGCCCCCCTCCCCTGCGACCTCCCCCCTTTCCCTCCGGCCTCCTCCTTCTACACCGACCAGACGGGGTCCAACGTCACTGCCCACGTCTCACTCGGCTCTGGCCTCCGGCGACCTTCTCCCTCTCCCTCCCCTGCGACCTCCCCCCTCCCCCTCCGGCCTCCCTCCCTCCCCTGCGACCTCCCCCCTCCCCCTGCGACCTCCTCCTCCCTCCCCGATGACAGCAGGACCAGTTGCATGTTGCCAGTTTTCTTCTGCAGTCTATAGCCAACATCGCCAGCTAGATGGAGGCATCCGGCGACATCTTCGACGTCATCGTCGTCGGTGCCGGGATCATGGGCAGCTGCGCCGCCTACCACCTCGACCGGCGTGGCCGCTCCGTCCTCCTCCTCGTGCAGTTCGACTTCCTCCACCACCGGGGCTCCTCCCACAGCGAGTCCCGTACCATCCGCACCACCTACCCGGAACCCTACTACACACCCATGGTCCTCGAGGCCTTCCGCCTCTGGGAGGAGGCCGAGGCCGAGGCCGGGTACCCCGTCGTCACCCGTACCCCGCACCTCGACATCGGCCCCACTGGCGATCGGTGCCTCCTCCTCGGCATGGAGAACGGCCGCGCCCTCTCGGTCCCCGTCCGGGTGCTCACCCTCGTCGAGGTGGGGGAGATGTTCTCCGGGGCGTTCGAGCTACCAGAGGACTGATCAGTGTCCCGAGCGAGTTCGGCAGGGTGATCCGGGCCACCAAGGTGGTGGCGATGTTCCAGGCACTGGCCATCCGGAGGGGGGCGACCCTGAGGGACCGTATGGAGGTGGTGGAGATCAAGAGGGAAGGGGTTAATAGCGGCATTGGGGTTTCCACCGAGGGGGGCCACCGATTCTGGGGGCGGAAGTGCGTCGTCATCGCCGGCGCCTGGACGAGGAAGCTGGTGGAGGCGGTGACCCGCCGGGTGCTCCCCATCCAGCCACTCCACACCACCATCTGCAATTGGAAGATCCTGGAGGGACACGAGGGGGCGCTCTCGCCGGAGGGCGGCTTCCCCACGTTCATCAGCTACGGCGACCCCTTAATCTACGGCACCCCGGCGCTAGAGTTCCCGGGGCTTATCAAGATCGCACTGCACGAGGGGTACCCCAGTGACCCCGACCAGAGGACCTGGGAGGCCGACTTGGGGGTGCAGGGGCGGACGGTGGCACCGTGGATCGAGCGGGTCTCCCTCCCCCTCCCCTTCCCGTGTCTCCCCTCCGGCGACCTTCCCCCTCCGCCTCCGGTGGTTCCCCCCCTCCCCCTCCAGCCTACCGTCCCCTCCCCTTCCCCTGTCTCCCCTTCGGCGACCCTCCCCCTCCGCCTCCGGTGGTTTCCCCCCTCTCCCTTCGCCTCCCAGAGAGAGAGAGAGAGAGAGAGTAGTGTATTTTAATATTTTTACATATATTCGAAGGAATATTTTACGGAATATTCTTTTTTTGGACGTTAATAAATTATAAAAATTTATTTATAAAATATTAATAATTATAAGGACTTTTAAGATAATAGTCAGATTTGAGAGATTAATTGATAATTCGATAAATTTGTAAGGATTAATATGTAAAAAACTTTTTTTAAATTTCGTTATTTTCGAACGGGTCACGCCGGGCATAGTGGGCTTGACCATTTTGACCCGGTCCATCCGATCGTTCGGAATGATTGGATCCACCAACTCCAGAAGAAAATGAACGACTCCGCTGCTGTGAGAGAGAGAGAGAGAGAGGGCGAGCGCGCGAGGTTGCCAGCCGCGGCGCGAGCTCTCCCGCGGCGCGAGCGGCAGAAGAGCCCAAACGAGCGGCAGGGGATGGGCAGCACGGGTACAGGCTACATCATCACCTCCCCCCTTCGTGGCCATCCGTGCTGCTCCTCCCTTTGTTGACCGCTTCTCCTCCTCCTCCTCCTTGGCCATAAGTACTGCTCCTGCTCTGTTTTCTCGCGCGTGCGCGTCTGGCGGTGGGAGAACTGCTGCGCGGTTGTGGGAGGAAAGGAGAGAGGAAGAGGCGGGGATGGAGGTCATGAGCCACGCCTCGACGTTTCTACTCCACACCCTCCCAGACGCCTCCCCCACCTACGCCCTGGTTGTCCTCAACCAGAGTCTCCCCAGCTTCGCCCCGCTCCTCTGGAAGCACGGTAACATCCTGGAACTTGGCGTCCTTTGCTTCTCCCTGTTGCTTCCGCCTCACTTGTTTACCTCCTTGGTTGGGGTTGGCTTCGAGTGTCTCTGTCTTTGACTTTTTGTGGGTGTCTCGGTGTGTCCTGCCGGGGGATGCGCGTGTAGAACAGCACAGCTGCGTGTCTGCGCCGACGGAGGAGCGAACAGGGTCCACGACGAGATGCCGCTGTTGTTCCCTCATGAGGATCCTTTCGACGTCCGGAAGAGGTATCCTTTTGTGTCGTGCCTTTCCTCCCCCCCACTTTTTTTTTTCTGTTTAATCTCCTGTATTGTGGTCCTGGTCCAACCTTTTGCGCTAAACTTCTTTTTGGTTGCTTTCCCGGAAGATCTGGTGCTCGCCCAACTCCCTTTTGCGCCGATCTCTTGGCAATATCTGTGGGCCCAATATAGCGTCGCTGGGAAGATAGTGTCAAGTTGCAGATGCAATTTTGGGATTTCCTCCTCTCCCTCCTCCTCCTCCTCCCCTGGACGCTTCCCTGATGGATGTTTGCTTTGAACCTGTGATGTTTTGATTGAACTTAGAGAAAAGCGTATGCTGAACTCTCTTCCTGGGGAACTAGAAGGAGCAATCAATTTACTTATTCCTTTATTTCCCCCTATTGAATCCTGGAGAGTAGAAAGTTGCTTGGCATCCATCTGAGATAGCTTTTGGATGCCTCTAGTGAACTAATCTCTTCGTTTTCTAGCTAGTTGACTTGCTGGCATCCTTTCCAGTGCACGAAAATTGGAATATCTAGTCTTGATTCTCAGCGAGAAACTTCATTAACCACTTCTTCCACTCATGTTCAATTCAAAGAGCTAAAGCAGCCAGAAAGACAAGCACTAACAGTAATTTAGTGTTCTCTGTTGATGACTTGACTGGACCGTATTCAGATAGAAATAAATGCAAGGAAATCAAGTCGGAGTGATTGAGGATTGAACAAAAGGATCAAGGTTATATATCTGAATATTCATAACGCCAAAGGGACCTTAACTACTTAAGTTGTTAATAGGACAAATTGCACTTAACTAAACCTGCTTTAATTTTTCTGTATTAATAGTTTCTGGGTCCTTCTCAACTATAATTTTTGTTTTACTAGTTTTAACCACCTAAGCACTCTCCTGGTTCTTGAAAACATTGTGAAGGCAGTCTGTTGAATACAGCACCGTATGACATTTGGGTGGCAGAATTGCGAATGGTGACCGTATTTGATTTTTCTGTTGTGCATTCTGTTATTGTAGTTGATGTGCCTTGCATCTATTTGTGAGTATATGTTTCTTGTTTATTTCTTCTAGGATAACTAGGGGAAAAAGCTTTTGAAGGTGAATTAGAGACGGGACTGGTTTCCATACTTTTATGATCTTTTCACCATTCATTTGGGGGTCCTTTGAAAGCTGCATGTGGATATTGACATGACGAGGAGGGAAGAGTCGATGTTGGAATGGGCCTGCAGGCAACATAATGGATGTCATCTCTGATCAAATTTATTTTCAAGCAACAGGTGATTGACCACTTTTCAAGAAGACTCCTGTTGAGGGTTGGAGTACTCCTGTACTTAGAAGTGGGATTCACTCATTTTACAATTGCTCATACTTTCAAAAGTGCTCCTGTTCCCCATTTTCACTTCTATTCCCAAAGAAAATTTGAACGGTAAACTAGAAGATCCCCTGCATCCATATTGTTACCATTTATGCTAACTATATTTAAATATGAAAATATGCACTATATTGACATTGCGATTATAGCAACTTGAGTGTAATTGATGGCACTATACTGAAATAGACTTGTCAATCCATAGCCTCTTGGTCCATGGGAGAAGTTTGATTCAAGAAATCTTCTTTTGCACAAAATTGATGTACTATTCTTGTGGGAGTTGCAATGTTGCATCTGTTGGTGATTGAAGATTTCTAGGGTTTACATGGTTTTGTGTGAGGAGATGAAGAAGAGAAGAGGAAGAGCAAGAGGAAGAGGGGAACTAAGAAGGGAGATGGAAGGAAAACTACTGGGAGTCGCTGTCCTGCACTCTGGCAGCTGCTCCCTTCTTTTAGCATTGAAAATTAGGTTAAACACATTACATTAAAGTCTAAACTACCTCTGTTACACAGAGACCAGCAAGGGTGTTTATGGGAGAGAAAAAACAAAAGACATGAGTAAGTTAACCGGATCCCTCTTTTTGGGTATGGTAATGAACCAAAGTCCCAATAAGAGGGACCTGTGGTTGTCACCTAAGAACCAGGCCAACTAGACTGGCCCGGCCCATTATTGGGCCGGTTTGACGTCACACAACACTCCCCCTCAAGCTAAGCATAGATATTTCACATGCACATCTTGCCCAATGTTGAGAGAAGCTTGTCTTGAGAAAGACCCTTGGTGAACACATCAACAACTTGATCCACAGATCGAACATATGGAAGACAAAGTTCCCTTGAATCAAGCTGTTCATAGATGAAGTGCCGGTCTATCTCAATGTGCTTGGTACGATCATGCTGCATTGGGTTGTTGGCGATGTTAATCGCGGCTTGGTTATCACAGTACAATTTCATAGGCAAATCAACCATGAGACCAATATCTTGAAGAAGAAGCTTTAACCATAGAAGTTCTATAAGCTCATGTGCCATGGCACGATATTCTGCTTCAACACTAGATCGGGCAACCACACTTTTTTTTATGGCGCCATGTGACTAAGTTTTGTCCAAGAAACACATAGTAACCAGAAGTAGAACGACGACCTAATCAACATCAGTGAACCCCTCAAGAGTGAAGGATTTAGACTTGATGAATAGAAGACCTCGACCATGGTAACTTTTGAGATGCCTTAAAATTCTGTCCACAGCCTGTAAATGGGGTACTCGGGGAGCATGCATGAACTGGCTAACAACATTGACATCATAAGTGATATCTGGCCGGATGAGTGTCAAGTACAGAAGTCTACGAACTAATCTCTGATGGTGACTTTTATCATCATCAGAAAGAAGCTCACCATCTGTGCTAGTCAATTGTTGGTTTACTTCCATAGGTGTGACGGTCGAACGGCATCCCAATTTCCTCGTGTCTGAAAGTAAGTCTAAAGCATATTTGCACTGACAAACATAAATGCCATCACTAGAGTGGGCAACTTCCAGACCAATAAAATACCGAAGAATGCCCAAATTTTTGATTTCAAATTCTTTGGCCAAATTATGCTTTAAGGATTGTATCTCTTCAACATGATTTCCGGTGATAACCATATCATCAACGTATACAATAAGAAGAGCAACTCGACGATATGTTCCATTTTACAGAGAGCGTATGATCAGCATTGCTCTGGACATACCCAAAATGAATTATAGGCATAGCAAGACGAAGGCACTCAAACCAATCCCGTGGAGACTATTTCAGGCCATACAATGTCTTCTTGAGTTTGTAAACTTTCCCATGTGTGTTATAACCTGGTGGGGGCTACATATACACTTCTTCCTACAAGTCACCATCTAGGAATGTATTTTTTACATCAAACTGATACAACTTCCAAGAATATTGGGCAACAAGAGCAATAATAACCCTGACTGACTTTAACTTTGCAATTGGGGCAAAGGTTTCATCATAATGTACTCCATGTGTTTGAGTGAATCTTTTTGCCACCAGTCTTGTCTTGAACCGGTCCACAGATCCATCAGGTTTACGTTTTATGGCAAACATCTACTTGGAACCCACCAGTCTCTTCCCAATCGGAGAATCAACCAATTCCCAAGTTTGATTCTTATGCAAAGCGTGCATCTCCTCATCCATTGCACGCTGCCACTTAGCGTCTTTCACAGCTTCTGTGAAGGAACAAGGCAAGGAAATATATGATAGTGTAGAAACAGAGAAGCAAGCAGGGGAAAGGTGGGAATAAGTAATGAATTGAGAAATAGGATGATTGGTACACCCACGATTGCCTTTGCAAACTGTAATAGGAAGATCAAGATCAAGAGTTTTAGTAGGGATGTAACCTGGAGAGTTGGCATCTTCATGAGAAGAGACAACATCCACAGGAGGGGCCGCCACCACCTTCGATCAACGGGAGTAAGTGATCAGCTCTTTCTTTGCATCTGCAATATTACGACCATCAACTAGTGAAGGTAATCTATCCATGGAAGGTAAGGAAGGTGTACGAAAGATAAGAGGTGGATGTGTGGTAGATGAAGAAAACTCCCCCTGAGGAGAAGTGGGAGAACCAAAGAAGGACTCTGATTCACAAAATATGACATCTTTAAGGACATATTTTTTTCCACTTTTATGTGTGGGAGAGTAGCCCAAGAAAACACCCTTGATAGCGCGGGGATCAAGTTTGTTGGTACTAGGCCGTAGACAATGAATGAAACATAAACATCCAAAGACTCTGGGTGGAATAGGAAATAAGGGACGTTCTAGATACAAAAGAGAGACAGGAGCCCTATGTCCAATAACTCGGGATGGTATTCTATTAATGACAAATGTTGTAGTTAACACTGCTTCACCCTAAAACTTTTTTAGAATATGATGTTGAAATAACAAAGCACAAGCAATCTTCAGGAGGTGTCGATTTTTCCTTTCAGCGACCCTATTTTGTTGGGGTGTATAAGCACATGAAGATTCATGAAGAATTCCTCCCTTTTCAAGAAAAATATTCACATTTTTTTCAAAGTATTTTTTTGCATTGTAGGACCGAAGAACTTTCATTTTTTGTCCAAACTAATTTTCAATCATTTTATTAATGATCTTTATTACTTTGGAAACTTTTGCTCGAGATTTCAGCAAGTATAACCAAGTACAATGAGTGTAGTCATCAATAAAACTCACAAAATAGTGATGGCCATCAAGAGAGGGAACAGTGGAAGGACTCCACACATATGAATGAACGAGTTCAAAAGAAATTTGACTTTTATTCATTGAAACTGGATATTGAACACGAGATTATTATGCCAAGGGCAAACATGACAACGAAGAGACTTAGGACTAATATGACCAAATAAAGATGGGTATAAGACATGGAACTAAAGGTGGCCTAAATGTGAGTGCCACAACTAGATTTCCTCCAATTGATGAATGATGGTCTTGTTGGCTTTTGAGTGAAGAGCAGCTCCTACCCCAGGGTCGAGATAGTAGAAGCCTCCTACTTTATGTCCACTCCCAATCACTTACCTTGTCTTCAAATTCTGGAAGATATAATGATCAAGACAAAAAGTGATTGAACAGCTTAAACATCTTGTGATACTACTAACTGGCATGAGATTCATGGACTGATGAGGAACATGAAGAGTAGAAGACAAAAGAACATGACCATCCAATTTAATAGTGCCACGACCAATAACATTGGCTCTAGAAACATCAGCCATGGTCACCTTATCATGACTAGAACACAGGGAATAAGAAGAGAACAAGGTAGAAATATTGGTCATGTGATCAATTGCCCTTGAGTCTATAACCGAAGGGTGAGACGTTGGACATGCAGAGGCACTAAACGCAACACCACCAGTACCTGACGAGGATGGAAGGGACGATGAGATGGTAGATGTGGAATCAAGCTGTGAAAGAATCCGTTGTAGCTGAGCAATATCTTATGAGGTCAGTTCTTGAGGGACTAAACCTTGAGAACTAGATGAACTTTGATCAGGAAGAGGTTGAGACCCACTAGTGGAGATAGCTGCAACATATCCTTTTGCTTGCTGCCCTTTCCTGACTTTCTGAAACTTAGGGGATCCCAACAGTCACTTGCAAGATGATTATCTTGACCACAATGACTACAAATCTTCCCAGCTTTAGACTTGTCCTTATTCTGTCCAGAAACACCCCTATTGATTCTTTCACCGGTACCCACAAGGGCCATAGAGTTACCAATAGGAGCAAGTGTACTGCTGTCATTCATTGCCGTACAATGACCCTCTTCACTCAACACTTGGTAGTAGACCTGCGCAAGTGAGAGAAGGGGATCCATGCTTAGAATTTGACCTCTAAGATTTTCAAATTCTGGATTCAGACCAGCCAAGAACTTAAAAAAATCTGATTTCGTTTGACATAGGTCAAAAACTTCTTTTCATCCGTAGCACCAAGTCCAGTCATCTAGAGCATAATAATCCAGATCCTCCCACTTACTTCGGAGCATGCCATAATATCTAGTAACTGATTTGTTCTCTTGTCTGAGTTCATGAACTTCTATTGTTAACTGATAAATGCGAATCATGTCTTGTTTTTGACCAAACATTTCTTCGAGTAGGGTCCACATCTCATGAGCAGATCGCTTCCGAAGAATTAATTTCTGAATATCAGTCCCCACTGAATTGAGTAACCAAGACATAACCACATTATTTTCAAGGTACCATTTGTCAAAACCAGAATCCTCTTCACTAAGTTTGTTCAATTTTTCATTTATATAACCAATTTTCCCCCGCCAGCAATATAAATCTCTGCTACAACAGACCAAACCATATAGTTGTGTTCATTTAATTTGAGTGATTTGAAGGGACACATTGTCACTCCCGGGCATTGATGACAACAAGTCTGCAGATCCAGTAGTTTTAGATGTTGTATCGGACTTCAGAACATCAGCCATACTATTGTCCTACAGACCATACATGAACAGGGGTGAAACTGCTCCACAGTCTGCAAATGCTTACCCTACACACCAGGGACTGGCCAGACTTGGTCTGTCATCACACCCTGGATGGACCAAATCTGAATGGAGCTGCAGCAAACATCTTCACAGCAACACATGAAGGGCAATAGGTGAGGGAAGACTCCTCCTTCAACAGGTTCTACCGCAGCAACAAGGAAGCCGAACAGGGTGTCTTGTGCCCCAGGTTGAGAGCACAAACCAGTATGGATTGACTGTCCACACTAACTGCACAGAAGAAGAGACGGAGCTGGCATGAAGAACCTCAAACTCCGAGGTTTGGGACACCTCCTGCCAGTGCACATAGGAGAGGACAAACTGGCCCTTCAGCACATCCATGGCAGACCTGCAACAGGGGAGACTCTAGCGGACAGCGAACATCAGACATAGGAGGCCCAACCAGGCCCTATGCAAATCAATGCTCTGATACCATGAAGATTTCTAGGGTTTACATGATTTTGTGTAAGGAGATGAAGAAGAGAAGAGGAAGAGCAAGGGGAAGAGGGGAACTAAGAAGGGAGATGGAAGGAAAACTGCTGGGAGTCGCAGTCGAGACCTCTGGCAGGTGCTCCCTTCTTTTAGCATTGAAAATTAGGTTAAACACATTACATTAAAGTCTAAACTATCCCTGTTACACAGAGAGACCAGTAGGGGCATTTATGGGAGAGAAAAAAAGACATGAATAAGTTAACTGGATCCCTCTTATTGGGTCTGGTAATGAACCGGAGTCCCGATAAGAGGGACCTGTGGTTGTCATCTAAGAACCAGGCCAACCAGACTGGGTTGGCCCATTATTGGGCCGGTCTGACTTCACACAACAGTGGTGTCTGAAAGAGCACGATAGTTTTTTCAGAAGGCTGGAGCTTTTGATGTTTTATTATGTGTATACATTCACATAGCCTGGATCTAGGAAAACAGATGATCAGGGAGTAATCTGTGGTCCCTATGTACTTGATTATCCTGACAAGAGGATAAATTGCAATCAATGAGAGTAATGCTGCTGTCTAGTGGAGCTAACCTTCTGGGCCTTATGTTTTATGGTTTTAGTCGAACAGCTCATCCTTTCCTGGATATGAAAATTTTGAACTTTGAAAAGGAAGAAATAGCAAACAATTTCTGTTGTCCAAAAGTCTCTAGGAATGGTATGGTGAAGAGCGTGGTGTGCAGGATCAGATTGGATTGGGCTGGATTGGTCCGATCTGATTGGTTTTGGGTCAAAATGATCCGACCCCGATCCCCTGATTCCGATCTTCTTCACAGGATCTGCCAGATCAGTGGGGATCAATCAGGATTGGCCGATCCTGATTAGGATCGTCCGATCCTTGAACCCTGGAAATTCCAAACAGTTTTTTTTGTTGAAAAGGGGGGATTCTAGTGGCTCTTCAATTGAGAAGAGCTGCCGGAAGTTGCCCAACAGTCAACATTTGAATGTACAACTTTAGTAATTTCAAAGCAATTTCAATTTACAACTTCAGTAAATACAATCTAATGTATGAACATGATGGATTTCTAAAATTGTATGTCTCCATTATTGGAACAAATTTTCCTATTTTTTAGATTTTTTTGCCTTTTTAAAATTTTTTCTTCACTCCAATAGGTGGCTGGCATGACTCGGCTGACTTGGTTTGGGATCGGCTGATCCCACCAATCCGGATCGGTTTTGGGCTTGCCAATCCGAGCCCAATCCCCAAGCTTGCCTTCCTTGGTGAAGAGTTTGTAGGTATGCTTGTTGCATGGATGTTGCATTCATGCATACAAACACAGTTTAACCATTAGCAGCTGGCTATATTAGATCTGAATCTGACTAACACTGCTGTAGACATCCTCATCAGCTGTTCATAAGATCTGGACTGAATAACAATTCAATTAAAATTTTAGTAGCATTGAGCCTCTGGCTATTTGACAATTTATGGGATTTGGGGGACCAGGGAAGCTGAAATATCATATGCAAGAATGTTAACTTTGGTACTACAGCTGACTTCAGCTTGTTGAGTGTATTCTGCGGTGTTTTGTTCACTTTACACTGCAGTGTTGATTTGGTTTGTCCACTATTGGTTATTGATTTATGTATACACAAAAGTTTTGTTCTTTCCCAAGGATTGAAAACTTGTGATTGAGTCACCTAACATGGGATAGCAAGCATTTGGGTGACACCTGTATTCACCTGGTCATTTGACAATTATGAGACTCATGATATTTCATCACTGAAAATTTGTGAAAGGGATACTGAATTCTTATGTCAACACTAAATCTTCTCTTAGGCAGTGAAAACTACAATGCATTATTAGATATCATGTCCGATATTCACTTGTGATCTTCTGGATGTTTGCAATCGGTTAAACATTTTGCTATACAATGAAAACTTCAGTTACACCCACCCACCCAACCCCCCCCCCCCCCCCCCCAAAAAAAAAAAAAAAAAAAAAAAAACATGGAGAGAGTCCAGTAATATGTCATTCTGAGAAGATATTTCATGAACAAAGATGGGCTCTGAAATACTGCATAGTTAATTAAGGTGCGAAAATGTATAGCCTTGTAGAATGAAGGTTAGTTTCCATATCTTCAAAGCAAAGATGTGAAGGATGATTTCCTAGAATAATAGCCTGGGATGCAAAGTTCAGCTTGAGAAGTGAAGTCGCATGTTTGAATTGCATACTTGTCATACGATGTGCTAATTGAGAGGGGGGTTTGCAGACAATCCCTGGACTTGCTCTTGCTTGGTTTAGTCTCAAAAAAGGTTTTTTTTTTACGTTTCAGCCCTACGATCTTACATAATTATGTGCTAGTCCTCGTAATCTACCTATTTGTTAGAAAGCCTCCAAATCTTCCTAGTTTAAAATCCCATAGGGTTCCTTCTGTAACGTACCGTCAAGAAAAATATTAACTCATGTACGGTTAACTTCACCCGGGTGTAGAAAAAGAGTACAATAACCCCTAGTTACGAGAGAGAGAGAGAGAGAGAGAGAGAGAGAGAGAGAGAGAGAGAGAGAGAGAGAGAGAGAGAGAGAGAGAGAGAGAAACACCTTAGGGGTAGGTAGGGAGATTGCTTGGGTCACAATTGGTGTTTTCAATCTCCTGCGACCCATCAATGGGGGAAGCTGAGGTGTGAAGACCTTGTCGTCGCTAGCGTAGTTGATATCGCATGTGTCGAAGGTCGGCCCCATGGGCACGGCACTGTCGGTGGCACTGTGGTTGCTGTCGCCTGCCTCGAGCTTGGTTCTCTTCCACCAGCTCTAGTGCCATGTCTAGGATGAGGTGTTGGGAAAATATCTTTTCCTACAAATTCATCATTTTAGATTATGACAAAACAAGTTTATGAATAATTATTCATTCTGGTTGGCTAAGTCAGTTTACAGGTTTAACATAAATTCAGGCCTCCATAAACATAAATTAGGATCAATTAAATATCTGGGATAGAATTAACTAAGTAAATTTAAATATCGTTTAAGTAAACAAGAAGTCTGAGTGTTTGATGATACATCGTCTCATTAGACTGAACATAGACGGTGTTTTGTCTAATGAGCAAAATGACAAAAGCCAAATTATATGATCTTCCGTCTAAGTCTTCAGGATAGACAATAGGTTAGATGACACATCGTCCATAGACGGTGTTTCGTCTAATAAACAAAATGACAAAAGTCAGATTAGACAATCTTCCGTCTAAGACTTCAGGATAGACAATAGGTTAGATGACACAAGATAGAAAGAAGATTAGACGATACATCGTCTAAGTGAAAATGGATAGGCGATACTCCGTCTAAGTGGGCAAAGTAGCATTAGACGAAACTTCTTCTAAGTCTCTAGTTAGACGGAACATTAGACGATTTATCATCTAAGACAGAAAAATTAGATGATACGAGAACTGATAGACGACTCTTCATCTAAGAGGAAACGACAAAAGCTCACAATAGACGATACATCGCCTAATTGAAAAGAAGCGTTAGACAAAATTTCGTCTAACTTATGATAGACGATGTGTTAGATGGTATCTCGTCTAAGCGGAAAACAATAAAAGCTGTGATAGATGAAATTTCATCTAAAACTTGGATAATTGAAGCGATAGACAATACTCCGTCTATCTAAGAAAACGACAAAACCAAAAATAGAAAATTCTTCGTCTAATGTAAGGAGTAAGACAGAACGCTTAGATGAATAAGTAGAGGATATTTTGTCTCATATTTTGTCTACTCTCGTTAAAAGCCAAAATCTCATCTCCTTATTTTAATCTTATTTTCAAATAGGCGATATATATATTATACTTTTGACTTAGTTAAATATATATTTCGGTTGACTGTGCTAAAGGGCAAACTATACAGTAAAACGGCTACACAACACTTAAAACTCTATAGCGCCATGCACATAAATTATACACATTATTTAAACTTTGTTGATGACCTTTTTTTAGGGAAAATCACCGACACCATCTGACATGAGTATATAAGACGTTGAATAGTCAACTCAATAAATACATTCACATTAAATGCACAGTGTCCGTCGGTAGTGTTGTTTCATTTCCATGATGTGTAAAATACTTTACAGTCTTCTTGTGCACCACTCGATATCGTGAGATATATTTTAGGTGTGAAGTTTGCATTTTCTTTTTGCATAATTTACTCACATTGATGTTTGCAATTTGAATTTGTTTATTTTATCTCACGTCACTGTATGCAGGGAAGGCAGTATCGGCCGAAACCGATACGTTTCGGCCGGTACCGATCCGAAACCGCACGTAAACACTGTAGCAGGTCCGAAACCATTAAGGGTTCGGCTGAAACTGACCTGTTTCGGTAAGATCATATTTTTTTAAATTTTTTAAATGGTTTCAACCGGTTTCGGCCAAAATCGATACCGGCACCGAAACTGGTACGTATCGGTTTCGGAACCGGCCGAAACCGGTACCGAAACTGATACTGCCTTCCTTGACTGTATGGGAGAAATATCTTTAGTATCATTTTAGAAGATATAGAATGGTGGCAACTAAAGGTATCTTGCACAAGAGAAGAAAAAGGATAGATAGACGTATCCCCGGCGGCATAAGATCTGATCTACCTACTACCTTGTGAACAACGTGTGCTTACTCACAAAGTTGGTGGAAGCCTAGTAGCCACTGGGATCTGACCATTGAAGGCCAATATTTCTAACGGATACAATGAAGTCTGGAGCTATAAATAACCTGGAGTTCAAGAAGGAACAGATCAATCTGGAGAATTGAACAAGTAAGCATATTCAGGCGTCTCCCTGCAATCAAGTGATTCCTGAGCACAAGCTTCCTGCGCATTCAAGTCAAGGGTAGACTTTACCGCATTGAAGCCATCATCCGAGAAGTCTCTTATCTCAGGAAGCATTGAAGAGGAGGAATCTACATTTCTACGACATTCTTTTTATTCTCCCTCCTCTGTCTGTCTGTCAGTTTACTTATTTTCTTTCTGCATTGTAATTTCCACCATCTGCTCATCAAGGAGCACAATTGTGGAACCTTAAATTTGTCTAAACGGACAGTGTGCAGAGTATTTGTTGCTCTAGGGAAAACCTACACTATGTGTGCAAGGTTGGGTTGCTGATATCGTGTATCAATTGGGTTACTAGTTCTTGGAAAAACCAGTGGTAAGCTTTGCTGAAACCTGTAAGGTCAGTTGGGTTACTGATTCTTGGATAAACTTGTGGTAAGGTTTGTTGAGATCTGGTAAGATATGCTGGGGAGCTAGGCTTTGGAAAACTAGCTTTTGTAATGTTGGTTGAAAATGTTAGTAAAATTCTTTGCGGGTTGCAAAGGGACTGAACGTAGGTCTGTCAAGGAGAACGACCGAGCTAGTATAAAATCTCTGTGTCCTTGTGGTTTGCTTGTGATTCTACATTCTTATTTCCGCTGCGTTTCAACGTTTAAATTTTAATATGCAGTTATTTTTATTTGACACATCTATTCACCTCCTTCTAGGGTTTGCCCGGCTACTAACAAGTGGTATTAAAGCGTCCAGGTTTCCTTGTTTACAGGTGTAACTACATAGGAGCACAAGCTAGAAAGTAGTCAGATGGAGAATCCCAGCAACCCCAGACTGCAGGAAGGTCAGTCCACGAGCTTGCCTCCACTCTTCAGCGGATTCAACTACCCCTACTGGAAGATCAGGATGATGAACTACATCAAGGGAGTAGACTATGATCTGTGGCTAGCTATGGAAGAAGGTGGCAGAGTAATTACCAGATCTAAAGACGGAATGGGGAAGAAAAGAGAAGGAGCTAGTCGCACCGAATACACGAGCTCTAAGCCTTATGTTGTGTGCACTAAGTCCTGAGGAGTTTGACAGAGTGTGCACATGCTCTAGCGCTAAAGAAATTTGAGATAAGTTTGAAGTCACACACGAAGGCATATCCCGGGTCAAGGAAATCAAGATCAAGCTCTTGGTTACAAAGTATGAAATGTTCATAATGGAGAAGGGCGAGACTGTAAAGGAAACAGAAACAAGGTTCACCTCACTGGTGAATAGTCTGAAGGCCCTAGGTAAGAAGTTTGAAGACAGTGAACTAGTAAGGATACTCCGGTCACTGCTACCTGAGTGGACCCCAAATGTCATCGCCATTGAGGAAGCTCAGGACCTAAGTACCTATTCTCTAGCTCAATTGTTCGGGAATCTGGCCACACATGAACTCAAACTACAAGGCCAGAAGGAAGACTCCAGGAAGAAGACCCTTTGTCTCAAGGCCAAGGTGGAAAGCTTAGAGAAAGAGTCCCAGTCAGCCTCAAGTGACGGGAACGAGGAACTAGCGATGTTGTGCAAAAGGATTCAAAAAATCTTGAAGGACAAAAGAAGAGATTTCACGTCCAGAAGAAGTGGTCCCAAGAAGCTGCAATGTTACAACTGTGGCAAACCTGGGCATGTCAGAGGTGAATGTCGGGAAAAAGTCAAAGGGGACCACAAGGAAAAAGATGCAGACATGAAGCTCGCCAAGCCCTTCAGCATTACGCGAAAGAAGCAAAAAACCAAGGTTATGGCAGCATGGAGTGACTTATTTTACTATGCTAGATGGTCAATTGTGAAGTTTCCCAATAACCTTTGGCCATATGATGACGTCAGTTGAATTGCATTAGTCACTATTTTGGAGACATGGATTAGTACTTGCTATATTCCTTCGACCTGTTATTTGATTAGTGTTATATCTCAAATTTTAGTTATGATTCCGTCAGAACTTTCCATAATGAACCTGTATTGCATGCTGTTATCGGTTTGTCTGAGAAATGCTTTTACCAGCTCGAAGTAACTTATAAAACTACTTTAGTCAGTATAACTGGACTTACCATTGAGTGGCATTCTACCTTTGTTTACTGATACATTGCAGGTTCACATGCCTACCATGCAGAAGCTCTAGTCTACTGTTGCTATGTTAAAAGTGATTTTGTGCCAATCAGAATTTAAATTATGGTTTCTTCGTCAAAATTACAGGACATCACCCACACAGCCTCATGTCATTTGGGCCTTCTGTCGAGATTATTCACAGATATAACTATATTGTGATCATCGTCATAATAACATACTTTCTTGATTGGGATTTTCCTTCCATCTGTTCGAGCATTTACTTCATTGAATGGTAACTGCCATTTTGTGGAATGCTAACTTGTAATTCTTTCTTGCAGATATGTACCAGATGTAATCAAAGGAGACATGGATTCAATTAGAGGAGAAGTGATGGAATTTTACTCTAATTTGGTACCTATGTTACATTATCATCCAGAAGTCTCAATAAATTTCTGAAAATTTGGTTATTATGTACTGTATGTTGCCTGATAAGTCAATTAGTCACCAAAATTTTTCCACTGTTCTTGATGATAGGGACGCATGCCATGTATGGACCGAGCAATTACTGCATTACTCTTGTTTCATAGTTTCTTATGTACAATGTAGCCTTCATCAACACCTGATATGTTTTAATCTGACACAAACATTTAAGTATTTTTTCAGGGCATATCATTCTCATGCATGTAGCCCACAGCTAGATGTCATCAAATTATGAATTTTCCCGGGAGGCATGTGTCTCCCCATTTGGTTAAATCTTGTCTCTACAAATATGTTGATCAATGTTTAACAAAGTGTATCCATGTTAGTAGAACATCAGATGTGGCATTCTATGCCAATCAGAAGCTCTTTTGTTGTGAAAAGCTATTAGCAACCAATTGACCAAGGCTTGGAAGGCTTGCCGAGCATCTATGATGGCCCACAGCCTGAAACTCTTGTTCTTTGTAGAGACGGTAAAGCACAATCTTAACTTGGGTTCTTTGGCGAGGCCAGATTAAAAGTCTAAATTTGCTGTATGGGTTGTTAAGTGTAAGGGAATAGGACAGACTCAGGAAGCCCCATGTTTCAATGCAGCATCCGTCCTGGATTGTCGTATGGTGATGTCTCCTCATATGCCCAGCAAATAGCTATTGCGGTATTCAACTTGCCAGATCAGCTGGAACAGAGTAAGCTAAGATCTCAATTTTGTTATGCAAGGATAGCTAGCACCATTCTATAACTGAGCCCTCCTGGTTGATATAAAGTTAAATATGAAAACAAATTGTTCAAGCGAATCTCTGCTGATACTATGCTGTCCACAAAAAAGGCTGCGGAAAGAAACATGCCAATTCCTAATTTAGGAGTGTAGAAGGGGGGAAAAGTGCCTGTTGACAACTAAAAGGCTCTGGACACAAGCATACCTCGGTTGTCTGATGGTGAATTCTTAGAGAATCATTTAATCTAGCGTTTGGAGTCATTCTGGTGTTTACCAGAGGTTTTTACACCTTGGCAAACAGGCATGCAGCACAGCAACGAAAAAAATAAATAGTCAACATGGTTATAGACTCCATGCACACTTTCTCCTTCCTCTTCTGGGTGGATCTTTAAAGAGATTAAAAAGATGTAAATGTAATGATGAATTGAAGTTCAGACACAAGAAAATGAATGACAAGTAGGAGAACAAAATGTATGTTGGAACATCTTTCTATTCTTCCCATATAAGGGGGGGGGGTTGGAAGTGGGAAAAGAGAACAGGAAGATGGGAAATGAGAATATATGTATATATATATATATATATATATATACACACACACACACACACACACACACGTCTGGGCATATTAAGAGAAGGCTTCTTGTAAAAGGGGCTACCATCAGCTTGTTCTAGGAAATAACCTTTGCCATCCTGCCTATTTTTGGGATGGAACGCTTTTAAGCCATCTATGTGCAGTGAGCAGTAGTATACAATATCATTTTCATTTTTCAAAACTGTAACCTGTATTGGCTGGAGAATGAGATCTTGGCAGCACGTGATTTGGTTAAAGCTGTGACAAAAGATACATGCCTAATTGCCTATCAGAATGTTTGATCTTTGTTTCATCTGTTTATGTTCTCCCCACGTCATTAATGAAATCGTGCATCCAACTCAACCAATTGATATTAAGTGAAGAGTCAAGAGACCCCTTGCCACATAAAGTCATTTCTTGTAAAAGTGCAATCGATATTGGATTGAAAACTACTCCCCTCCCTCCCTCACATACAAGCAACTAAACCGTCCCTGATACATGGTCTGGATAACTCAACACCATTGTTGTGACACACAAGGAAGTGGGTCAACAAGCAACCTTATCTCATCTAACTTAAAAAATCAGTTGATGCTGTGGAAGATCTTGAATGATGAACATTTCAGATCGTCAGTCAATATTTGTCAATTGTCACAGCCTATACTTGTACATTCTCTTTCATTTTATACATTAGTGGTCCTCCCCACTTTCAAAAAAAAATATTTGTCAAATGCCTCCAAGTCTAGAAGAGACTACTGTAGAATCACTGATTATTGTATTATCTGTCTAGTAAAAAGATGAAGATCATGTTTGATGAAATAAAGTCTTGAAACGCTACTTTGTGGCTGATATCCTGTTAGTCGGGAACTCATTTCTTTATGTTTTTTTTTTAGGAAGAAGTGTATTCTGTTCTACAAGATAAGTGCAGTTCACTGAACAGTGATGATTGTTTAGTTGGAGGAGAAATCTGTATATGCTTTCCAGCGAAAGTCTTTGTTGGATGATTATGCATGCTACTGTTGTCTTTATGGTGGAATATAGAGGCACGCTTTCAGAAGGAACTTTTGTGAATGGTCTGGCAGTTGAACTCTGGGTGAAAGTGAGGTAGTGGGCTGAGGCAATTGATCATATGGCAGGGAGTGCATTTGCTATTTTGAGAGGTGATGACACATCAGCAGCAGTTTGAGTTTGTCACAAATCAATTCCAACTATCATGTTCTTCTCTAATCATTGTTAAGCCAGTAACATCGTCCATGAGCAACAAGATTAGATTAATCATTAACATAGAATTTCGTTAAAATATATAGTACTTTCGGTCTACTAAAATCAATAATCTTCATCCTAGAAGCATATGCCTGGAAGGCCTGTATTAGTGAAGTGGGACGAAACGTGGATCCGTCATAGGCCGGATCAAGCCTCTCTCTCGGCTGCTATTGAGCCTGCAATTGGGCTGGGTCGAGGTGGGCCGATGGCAATGAAATCACCCAGGTGGCAGCAGACGGGAGCGCAGGGTGGCTGGAGGAGGTGGCCACTGGTACTGCAGAGGCTGGCCGAAGGTGGCCGGCACGGGGCGGTGTAGGGGCAGCCAGCGTTGGGGCCACTACTGCTGGGCATGGAGACCGGCAGTGCAGCCGGTGCTGCCCGTGATGGAGGGCGGTGGTGCAGCCGCTGGGCTGGAAGGTGGGGACGCAGGTCGCCGTGGCCATCAGTGGGCTCGGTGACGGCGGGGTTGCGGGTGGCCGCAGGTGCTGGAGGGGAGGGCCATGCAGGCTGGCACCAGCTGCGAGCGTGGCGACGAGGGAGGCTGCGAGCGACTGTGACTGGCTGCGAAGGGTTGGGGCTGTCGCAGCAGACGCGCAGGGTGATTAGCAGCCGTGGGGGCACGGTTGCGGCAGGATCCGCCGGCACGTGCGGACAGCTCGACTGGTGGTGGTGTTGGCGCCGGTTCAAGGTGCGGGCACGAGGTCCAGTGGGCAGCCCAAAGTCTCGTCCGAGTAGGGGGAGAGGAAGGAGGAAGAGGAAGAAGGATAAGGGGACGTGGAGAAGAGGAATCGGGAGGGCGGAGGCTGCGCAGAGAAGGAAGAGGAAGGGAGATGGGGTTGAGCTGCAGCTTGCGTTTGGCGTAGGACATGGCCCTCTCAGGCTCCCTCTCTGAAGGCTCTCTCATCTCTCTCTCAGAGGCGGCCAGATATCATTATTTGAAAAAGAGGACTACATGACTATTTATATTGGTTAGGCTAACCCTAAACCTATCATGACTCCCCAAAGATTCAAATACCCTTGGACTCAAGAAAATAGTGCGAAAGTCGCACAAAAAATATCAAAAAAATAGAAAAGACACGAAATTGGCTCCCAATGAGCCCAATACAACTATAAAAATTGAAAACTTAACTTAGAAAATCCGAGACTACCACATTAGACCGAACTATAGACAAATACATAATAAAATGACTCCTTTGTGGCTCTCATCGTCTTCAATGAAAATGGCGTTATCGCTTGATGCTCAAATATGACCCATTACCTGACGTTGCGAGTCTTGCTCTGCATCAATTGCCCTTGGTTTAAGAAAATTTGTCCTAGAATTTTGAAGTGCTTTAGTATCTAGATAGCAAGTAGGGGGGCGACAAACCCATGCACTACTAATGACTTCACAAAGATAGCCATACTGAAGTTGGAGTTGGCACGGAAAATGTGACTCAAAATCAAGGCACACTGACCCCTGCTGAAATTTGCATTTGTATTGAAAAGAGAACAAGAAAGCTCCTAGACCTCAAACAAGTGCTCGAAATGTAGGTCCAAACCCGCGTCTGTCATGAGTGTCGGATCCCATGAAACAACATCAAGGGGGTCACTGACAACTGTCAACAATGAGCCAGCCCTCAAACACATCATTAGATATCAAGTGAAGTCCTGACTCAACAAATAATGTATCATCCCAAGTAACTTCAACCATTGGGTCAATACATATGTGGTCATCTTGACTAATGGCCTTCAATTCTATAGGCTCTCCATATGTCATCGTCTGTTGGGGAAGCATTTGCTTGGCACTAGTAGAAACAAAGTATGAATCAGGAAAGTAGAATTTACCCTTCAAATGAGGTGGCTGGAGAGTGCAACTAGGCTGCTACGGTCTATGGTGGTGTTGGACTGCGAAATTAAAATAAGATAGTGGTGGGACATATTTTAGCTAATAAAAAGGAAATACCAATCAACTTGTTCCTTTATTTTATTAGCACGTGCACTATTAAAGTTTCTCCTTTTGAGTTTATCAGATGATTTAGGTTCATGTGCTTGACCTTTCTTCACCATCCGCAGTTGTTGATTTACATCGACTTAAAATCCGAACACCTTTGATTAACTGTCAAAGAAAACACTTAAACCTCTAACAACACCCGTTGTGATATTATAGGTTTTATCAAATATACATGATCACGAAGATCACTCATTAGAGAAACATACTCTTGCAGGAAATTTGAAGATTTTTATTCAACATATGCAATATGAATTATAATCAGTCTTTGAGGACCCATACATTTGGTCTCGATCCTATGATCAGACCTTTACATTTGCTTGTAGTCACAACTGGATCGTTCGGTCTACATTCGATCATGATCAGACCATTGGGTTGGATCGGACCGTTGGATTTGTTCTCGGTCACGATCCAATCGTTAGATTTGAATTTGGCAGGGATCAGACTGTTGGATTTGTTCCTAATCAAGATCTAACCGTTGGATTTGAATTTGGTCGGGGTTGGATCGCTAGATTTGTTTTTGGTCTTGATTCACCCGTTAGATTTGAATTTGGTCGTTTTCGGACTATTGGATTTGCATTTAATTAGGATCCGACTGTTGGATTTGAATCTGATCAAGATCTGGCCGTTGGACTTGAATTCAATCAAGATTCGACTATTGGATTTGAATTCGGTCAAGATTCGACCGTTGGATTTGTTCCTGGCCATGATCTGGCCGTTAGATTTTACTTTGGTCAAAATTGTGACGTAGGATTTGTTCTTGATCCAGATCTGACTATTGGATTAATGTTTCATTGTGATCGGTCCGCCGGATCGCCATATGATCACAATCGGACCGTTGGATTGTAGTTTGATCATGATCCGGCCACTGGATCGGAGTATCACCATGATTTTATCGTTGGATTGGAATTTGATCACAATTGGACCGTCAGATCAAAACATGACCGGTGGATCAGAGTATCATCACTATCGGCCCTTTGCCTTGGATTAATTTCTAACATGCACATGAAGACTTAGGAAGATGCACATAGGGTATCTTTTTTCAGGTTTCCGTTTTAACACACATTATTAGGTATGTATGCAACTTCTATGTTTTTTATAGGAACACGCACAAATAGGGGTGTATGCATAATTTTTGCTTTCTAAAACACCCAAAAGTAGGGTATTTACACAATTTATACCATGTACATGGCAGGGGTATATGCATAATACATTTTCTTTGTTTTCTTTTTAAACCCATAATCACAAGAACACTTGAAGCTTCACACTTGGGACTCCTTGGCCATCTGCTCCTTGATTATCTTCTTGAATTGTTCTTGATGCCTACTCAAGGCCCAAACCCCTCTTATTTATAGGAGTTGGGGGGTGTTACTTGGGAGGGGTTGATTCCTGCCAAGTTCTCCCGGTTAAAGCCCAATAAATGAATGGGGCTTGACTCATCAACCTCTCCAGGTTAGGCATGCCTTTTTGCATTAAAAAAATCCTTTTTTCTTAAAAGAATATAAGGGAGAGAGAACCAGGTGGAGGTGGCCCCCACGCCACCTCTCAACCTTGCTCGGTTAAGGGAGAGGGAGAGGAGAGAGCGCGGCACCTCTCAACCTCTCTTGGTTAAGGGGGAGGGAGAGAAGAGGGAGAAAGAGGAGATAGGTGGACCCAGCCTCCCTCCTCAACCTCTCTCGGTTAAGGGAGAGGGAGGAGAAGAGAGAGAAGGCCGTAGGTGGGCTCTGCGGCCCTCTCTCTACCTCTCCTGGTTAAGGAAGAGTGAGAGGAGAGAGAATCTCTCTACCTCTCCCGGTCAAGGGAGAGTGAGACGAGAGAGGAGGAGGTGGCTGGGCCCCGCATCCGAGATTTGTGCGTGTAATTCCGTCTGACGGAAAGTCTCGGATATGTACATGATCCGTACACAACGTTGGTTTTGTACTAGTTTTATGCCATTGTTGGATCAATTTTAATTTTATTCTACCTTGATTAACAGGGAAAATTTAAGAGTTCAACAAATGCCCTCCACGGGATATTTGTCGGAGCCGAAGGTGGCGATAGACAACTTGTGCACTCTGTAATTTTTATCCCCGAGTCTTGAAGACTTGTGCTTTGTGTTTGTGCTTTAAGGCCCTCTTTGAAAATCAAATAGGGTTAAGGTCGGGCGGCGTATTCGTGGGGTGGCGTATTCGACCCCATGGGGACAAATGAGAAAACCCTGAGTTCCCCACAGTTTAGGTGGTTTGGATTAGTTATTCTAAGTTTTGCCAAAGCGGAACCGGTGCAAATGGACATGTAATTGGTGGAACTGGCGCGGAATTGGCGAATACGTCATCCCGCGGCCGCCTATTCGATTGTCAAAGGGGGCCTAAAGGCTTGGAGTGAGGGTACGTTACCCCTCTTCGAGTTTGCACGCATGTTCTTGTGCATTTGGTTAAATGTAATCTCCTTGTAAATGTTTTGAGACGATTATCTGAAATAATCAAAAATTACAAAAGCACCCCAACTTTTACAAGAAGTCATGAGAAGGCCTGTAATTGTGTAAAATTCTTGGACATTTCTGGGAACTGCGTACAAGTCTTGCATATTTGCAAAAAGGTCTTGTAAAGTTCAAAATTTGCTGAAAAACTCTTGTAATTGCAGGACATAGCAATGCCTTATTATTTTTTGAAGGATTTATAGAAACATTTCGGGGCTGCAAAAAACACCCTGGATTTTCAGCAATTGTAATGTCCTCGTAAATGTTTATTTCATTACAGACATGTGCTTTGGCTCAATTAAACAAGGACGAAGTTTGAAATATACCCTATGATGCCGATCGAGGATAAACCTTCCAACTTATCCAAGTCTGGCGGGCAAGTTAAGGGTCAAAGTAAAAAAAAAAAAATCAAATCCTAGACAGTGCCAAGTTGTCGTCAAACCCTAGTCAATTCTGGACCCTAACTCAACCCCCAATCAACACTAAGTTATAATTAAAACCTTGATAAGAGGTCAAATTGCAAATAAATCCTAAACTTCCCAAAATTACTTGAACATGCCCACCTAGTTTGGACATTGCAAGAATACCCTGACCTAACTCAAAATTATATGCGCACCCCTGCTTAGTGCGAGTGTTGCAAAAATGTTCTGGTCCATCCAAAAATTACATATGTACCCCCGCCAAGCTTAGAGATCACAAAATAACCTGGCTTGCTCAAACCCAAACAAACCTAACCTCAAAATAACCCTAATGTTCTAAAAAGTTGCGTAATGCCTCCCCCTTTTGAGAGATATCATGCGACATCCATGAGTGTGTTTTCGACATCGCGACCAGTATTTTATTGGTCAACAATTTTTCTTGGCACTCAATCAAGGGTATTCGGGCTTTATACTGATGTAAATAAACATCGACTACGGTCGATGGAGAATTGTCCAGTACTCGAACCCTAATTGTCTGATAAAACTAATCCATAGAATTGATAACGCACACGCCATTTAAATAGCTAACAAATGTGCGTCGATATTCAACAAATGAACATTCTTCTTCTTCTTAAATTATTCCGTGTTCAACAGCCTGTGAGGCGGATAGGGCGGCTGTGATTGGAAGGAGGGGTGGTCGTGTTTGGGGGGATGGCGGCGTTGGGCGGCTCCATAGAAGCAGGGAATGGGGGGCCGCGGTGGTGGTGGGCTGCGGACGACGGCACAGGGCGGCTGCGATGGCAAGCTGACGCCTTCGATCATGATGGGAAGAGGAAGAAGAAGAAGAAGAAGAAGAAGGGGTCATAGGTGGAGGTTGGATCGTAGGAGGCCGCAGGTGATGGCGGCTGTCAACGAGGGGGAGGACAACGGTGGAGGAGGGAGGGTGCGGCTAGGGTTTAGGGTACGTGGGCCTCTCGCCCACCCTTTCTCAAGGTTTCGTTCTCTCATGTTATCCTTAGAGAAGACCAAAATTCCATAAAATCGGGTTCAAAATTCTTCATTAATTGAAAAATAGGACTACATGACTATTTATATTGCTTGGGCTAACCCTAATCCTACCACGACTCTCCAAAGATTCAAATACCCCTAGACTCAAGAAAATAGTGCGAAAATCGCACCAAAAATACAGAAAAAATAGAAAAGACACTAAATTGACTCCCAATGAACTCAATACAACTATAAAAAAAGAAAACCTAACTTAAAAAATCCTAGACTACAACATTAGACCCAACTAAAGACAAGTACATAGTAAACCGACTCTTTTGTGGCTCTGATCATCTTCCATGAAAATGATGTCATTGCGTGACGCACAAATACGGCCCATTGCCCGACGTTGCGAGTCTTGCTCCACATCAATTAGTCCTTCCCTCTACCTCATTCATACATGCCACTAATTTCTTTATTCTTGAGTCACTGAGTTGAAAATGGGTCATCTTGTCTGAAGTCACCTATCATATGGAATTTGCTCATTAGATGTCGAGTAATCACTGTTAAAATTTTAGTTTTAGATACAATGACAAACCAAATAATCTATTTCACATTAAACCTCACCAAACACAGTTCAGAGCACATCACAAAGCACCTGGTCAGGTGGCATCTCACTCCTATGATGTGATGATGATGTCATCTCCAGCTTTCCCTCCTTCAGTTGCTTTTTTCTGACCCTCTCTTTTTTTTGAAATGGAAAGTTCCCTCTCTCAGTTGCTTAAAGTTCAACATGGATGTGTTTTGATATTTACATCTTATTGGTTCAAAAAGCTCCTGTTTGTTTATTAAAACCGTATCACCAAATTAGACCTGGATCATAAATCATAGATTCCCCTATTGGTTTTCCTTCTTCTTAGATACTAGCTCTAATTGCTTCTTTTGAAAGTGATTTTTTTTTTGAAGTGGATACTAGCTCTAATTGTTGTTTGTTAGCTTCTATCCACAGTGTAGTCATCCATAGTTAATGCAGCATAATTCACTGCACTAGTCTTGCTTGTAGGATTTATAAGCATGTAAAACTTTGTACACCATTTTTCACAGATGTTAATGTAATTGCAGGGAACCAGGATAGTGGATGAATCGCATGATCAGGACACAACAGATCTGCATAAATGTGTAGCTTTCGTCTGTGATGGCACTCCTGACTTGGATAAGTCTAATGTAAGTTTCATGATATTTCCGAGAATCCTCCATTTACATTTCATATCTTGGTCTCCTCTGATCGATAAGCTTTGTTCTGCTTTTTTCTATGATTATTGGCTTGACTGTGAATTAAGTTCTTCATCTACTGAAGGTGGATATGTAATGATGATTGTAATTATTTCATCCTTTTCGTTTGTTTTTTGAGAAGAAGAGTGGTTTATACCACCTGGTAAGAAAATAAATATAGATGATGCATCCAAGGAGACACGGGGAGAGGTACCTTACTGGACAGACATACTAATAACAGCAGTTGATACATCCTTGACTGATGCAAAATGCAACATACACAGATTTTTGAACTGTTTCCTTTCTTGGAACAAGTGATCATATTTCCAATATCCAAATGGCAGTGTTTTCCCATTCTTGAAAGGAAGGGACAGCAAAATGATGAAAAACTTAACATTGGACTCTAGGCAAATTGCATAGCGGAATGGGCATGTGGGCTTTGAACATTTTGGAATATAATGATTATGTGAGTTGTACAATGTGTGCTTCAGGTGGTAAAATTATTTGAGGCTATAAAAGATTAAACTCAAAATTTAGAGAAGGGATGTTGTATAGAGCCCATCCAGTGGGGCACTAGGCTCATGCCCTGATTCTGCTTTCTAGAGGCTGTGAGTTCAAAATGCTTAATAAGCTTACCCAGTTCGTGGGGTTTGCTTGGACCTCTTTGTTAGGGTTGGCTGGGATTTCTCATTCAATTAATTTCCAGAGAATACATACACAACTTGAATTGCAACATCCAATAACATGAAGAAATTAAGTGCAATCTAAACTATTAAGAGGATTATAATGTGAGTTTTCTCAAGCATGTCATATCGTATCCTGACCACTACCACATTATACACCATCTTTTGGCTATTGCACTAGCTGATCACTTGTGCGGAGCAACCAAACATGTTACTTGTTGAAGGGATGTGCATATGATATTATGTATCCTTTTATATACTCTATACATGGGGACCTGTACCAAATTGATATTGCCCATATATTGTTATGTCATATATCTGCTCTTTGCATAGGAATTTACTTCACATTGATATTGCCCACATGTCAAGTGTATACATTGTCACAATGCCCATCCTAATGGTTTGAGGTCATTTCCCATGATTCTTCTCCTAGCCTCATGTGGCATGGTATTTGACTTTACGTTGGCCTTTGAATGCTTTTTTGGGGGAGGGGATGAAACCCTTAAACTTCAGTTTCTTGTATCATCTACAACTCTGAACCTTCAATCTCAAGTGGGTTATGGAAAACAACACTCATCTGGCATAGTTTATATATGCTTATGAAGAGCTGTGCTTAGAACCCTCCAAACCATTTTTGTCTTCCGAAAGAAGTGTGGCTGCACCACCAATTTTATTAAAATAACAGAGGTACTCCAATCAAGAGGAAGGGGAGAGGTTCCTCTTCCTCAAAGAAATGAAAACAACTCACCAAAGCTCTCAAACAAGAAGAAAACGCCTAGTCACCTAACTCACATTCTATGAAAACTATTTACACCACAGAACTAGAAGAATCCAAAAGCCACCATGCCTGATCCATGGACGCCAATGGTACGGTGGTCAACACTCTATCTGCCGATTTTTTTTGACCCCTGGTATTCTGCATTTTCCCTGTTTGGTTAGGAGGCACAGCATCCTTGAGAAGATTCGGAAGCTCTCTTGCCCTCCTTGTCATTGTAGGCTGTTTGAATGTACCCTCAAAATTGTCAGCCCATAACTTTCAAAACTGACTTGTCTTATTCTGTATTTGAATCCCCAAAATGGCTTCCTTCTCTATTATCTTCTCATTTCTACAATCCAAGATTATGAAAAACTACCATTGTCATACTTCTGATTTCCTTCTAGAAGCACCGTCATTGATTCCTGGATTGGCTCCAATACCACTTTGTCAGCTGGTCGTGCACCTTCACTAGAAAGAGAAATTGGAGAAGAGGCAATGGAAGGTGGGAGATACAAGGGATTTTTGATCTTACCTGAACTGCCCTGAGAATCTGCCCCTTCGCTGTGATCTACTAGCTGAGGAGCATCATCTGCATTGCTACTGCTGCTGAAAAGGGGGTAACTGCCCCTTGGTTTGTGCCATTCTCCTGCAAATCTGGGATCCTGATGCCACTCACCTTCCCGGAAACATCTGGTTGGTTTCCCTAGACACCTTCCACATCCACCGCGTGGATAGCATTAGAACAACTAGACAAGGAAGTCATACAATGCAGTTGGGTAACAGAGACAAAAGTGCCATTTTCCTTTTCTCTATGCCAATAAACATGTAGCAAAGAGTGTCTCACCTTACCTCTTTTAAACTCTATGCAGAGGCCCTTAATAATCTGGAAGCGAGCATCATAACCACCTCGTACCAATCTAAATTAGTTGAATTGACTTTGTTACCCTTTTGCTGACTTGAAGGAACTTTTACTTCGTGCTCAGGGGTATCTTCGTCTTTACCAAAAAAATTGAAGAAATCTTCCACCTACTCTTCCTGCCTTGTCATCAGCAGTGCTAGGCGCATGTACCAACCCAGAGTGATGCCCATCATAGACCACAGGCCTGCCCAAGTGAGACCCAGCCATACTGGAAATTCTGCGAGTTGACCCTGCTGGGATCGTTGTGTTCATCTTCTTGTTTCCCCTGTTGGTCGTGCAACTCTACTCCTTGTATATGAAGACCGCCATCCTTACACGTCCAGTCAACAGCATCCCCAGCATTCATTTGTTCAAACTCCATGCTTAGTTTCACCAAGTATATTCTTTGTCCCCACCAGAGCTTCAAGATTTCGGGGACTAGAGATTCATCCTCCACTTTGACTAAGACCTTTGCAAATTCCAAGTTGGTCCAAAGCTTCTCATTATGCACTTTCTTCAAGATGCTGTGCAAAGACACCAGATTTCAGAAAACTTCTGTATCCCACCTAGGATACAGAACCCAACAACCCTGTACCAGAACATTCAACCTCTGTCTGCAATCTGACTCCCAAAAGAAACGGCCAAGATGACCATTTAATACCAATAGTTGCTTGTTCTTCAAAAAGCCTGTTTTAATCTCTGCATGGAACGACAGGACATTAAGCTGCGATGCTCATCCACCTTGCTAAACTTCCATCTCTTGACATATGGGTCATTGTTACTTCAACTCAATTATAATTTTGTCGAAACTAAGAGTGGAACCTCCACCGACCCTATGATGCAGCACCCTAAGAACTTCAGATTATTATGAAAATTTGAGAACCATGGAGCATCAATTGTTGGCCCTGTCATACTAAAAACCTTAGCTGATTTTACATGTACCTCTTGGGCAATACTCTGCTTGGTGGAGAACTCTTCTACAGAGAAGAAAAGCTGCAATGCCCTATTCCCCTTCACTTCCGACACATGAGGATTTCTGCAGGATGCCATGAGATGACCGAAGCATCAAAAACATCTCCATTTCCGTGACAAATTCTTGAAAACCCATGGTGCTGTGATGCACTTATGTGAATCTCCTAACCCCAGTCTCCCTGTTTTTGCATTGCCCACTGCTTCGCATGACCCCAAAAATACATGCTCTGTGATGGTCTGAAATAAGAGAGGGAAGTAGGGTGCCAGTTATGAGCCACTGCTTCTCGTTGGAGATAGCCGGGAGAGAGACAAATTACGTGATGAAGATGCCAGCTAACAAGATGTTCCCCTCCAAACCTGTTGAGCATAGTGCTCTCCAAGCCACCAATGATTGGGATGTTTATGTAGTCCTCCGTCAAAGGAAAAATGGTTCAGGGTTTCCATTGTAGGCAACATCACAATTCTTGCTTGCCCATCTCAACCTGTAATGACTGTCTGAGGGTGATCATACAATGGTGGGTTGCAAGTTGATTGGCATCTCCATCACTTCTAATGTTTACCAAGTTTTATGGCTGTGCTGATAACCATCTTTTGATGGAGCAGCCACCATCCAATGTCATTATCTA